>JARWKJ010000001.1:2869463-2894463 GCA_029959095.1 Rhinichthys osculus
TAAAATAAGCACATTCTTTCACTTTTGCACTGTGGGGATAAACTACTTGTATCATGACTTTATGCATAAACCAATATGTGGTCATATCATAACCGATAATGAAAGTGTTTTTCAGTAGAGGTAAAGGAACAGTATTGAGTGCACAAGCATAACAATACGCTTATAAATATCAAAAGTCATCGGAAAAGCCAGACATGAGAACAAAAACCTGTTTGCATGACCTGACACATTGTGTGGTTAATCATTGTAAAAATAAATGCACTTGTTCATCCAGTAATTAGTAACATTTGGAAAGTATGAGAGCTAAAAAAAAATAAAAAAAAAGCCCTGATATTATTACGACATTTACGATTATGCGAGTGCACATTACAAAATGTCCCTGCAATTTAATGGGTAAAAAGCACTGAACTGGTTTCTAGTAATTCATCCGCTGAAAAAAGGCTTTTTCCATTAATGCATCTGAAACCAAAAGTGTGAAAAGAGACGATAGCGCCCACACTTCATTTACATAGAGCTGTAGATGTCATCTCACACACACACACACACCGCTGTGTTTTTGTGATATATGAGGACATTCCATAGACGTAATGACTTTTATACTGGACAAACTGTATATTCTATCCCCCTACACTGCCCCTATCCCTAAACCTGCCCATCACAGGAGACATGCTGCATTTTTACATTTAAAAAAACCCATTGTTTTTTATGTTTTTTAAGCTATTTGAAATATGAGGACTCATGCAATGTCCTCATATATCACGTGCAAGTTGTAATACCAGTGTAATATGCATGTCATTATACACATTTGTGTCCTCATATATCACAAAAACAAAAGCACACACACCTGCCAACTCACAGACCTCAGATGTGATGTTAGATGTGCAAGTAAGAGTCATGAACAACATGATTAGATCTGATGCACTTTTCTAAAATGTGCAACAGTAGAGCGATGGCGCTTGAAACTCCAAGGTCATGGGTTCGATTCCCAGGGAAAGCAAGAACTGATAAGAACTGATAGGAATGTAAATGTGTACCTTGAAATGCAATGTAAGTCGCTTTAGATAAAAGCGTCTGCCAAATGCATAAATGTAAAATATATGTGTGTGTAAATGCAAATATATGTGTGTGTAAATGCTTATGTACACACACGCACGCATGCGCGCACACACACACACATTATATATTTACAAACTTTTTTGTTAGATGCGATTAATTAATTTGACAGCACTAATGCTATGAATCCAAATCCCAATTTTGTGCAATCAGATTTAGCAAGTGTAAACGGACGAAAATCACATGAAATGCAATTGATATTGAAACCAATTTTACAGTGTGAACATCAATAATTTTAGATCAGATTCCAATCGGACACACAAATAACGTTTGTCAATCGGATTTGGACTGACAGTCTGAACGTACCCCATAATATAAAACTCACGAGTCTTTACTATCACGAATAAATCTGAGTGGATTCTTTTTAAATAGGCCAAGATTTCGGTGGTCAGCTGTTAAACCATTAAATATGCTATTTCAGTCTGCGTCAATTCGAATATTCAAATGTGAGTTTTTTAGAGGGTATGTCATGCTGTATGTGTAAATGACTGGGGATTTTGACAGGAAACCACATCTCTTCTCATGTCAATGACAGCATGCTTTCATGAGCTATAGGACGACATGAGAACATGTGTTACGCTAGATCTGTTTTTAAGAAAATTTCACTCACATTTTTATATTTCCCATATAAGCTCATTTTAACGTCACTAATAGTATATATTTAAATGCATCCTTTTGAGGAAAGCTGTGCTGTTACAAAGTATCCAGATTTGGAATGTTTGCCTGTAACATTCTAACTGATCCTTAAACAATGTATCAATCGAGTTTAGTTCCGTATTCTATTTTGCTTTGATGTAACATGCATTTCCTAACAAGCACAATTACCAGACTAGACTAGACCCGCCTTTTCTACCGCATCATGTTTTTTTAATATATATTTTTTTATAACTGTTGCACATGTGGCACATCTGGCGCTCTGCCTGAATCATTACTTACTTTTTTATGTTGGGCTGGCCGTCGCCATGGAAACTGCTGCATGTTTGGCAGCGAGCCCTTTGAAGGAGCGCGAGAGGATTGCGAGCTCTCAGGAATTGGCCTACACCCAGTGTAATCATGGCGGGGAACTGAAATGAGGCTTTTGGCAGCGCACCAGGTTTCAGAGAACAAAGATGTGAGCCACTAATGTTGGCTGCAGAGCCGGCTTGGCATCCTTTACCATTTCCCAGCAGCCCCTGCCAATCCTCCCGCCCCCCCTCACCCCTGCTGGGACTGCAAAGAGGATCTGAATAAAGAAAGAGACTTGTTTTTCTCCCAGATCCTCTGCTCCAATGACATCACCTCTGCAGCCTCCAGCCCCCAGATTCCAGACGCCGAGCACATTTTTTCTGCTCCTCTCTCAGGCCCTCCATTTTGACTAAATTCCTCCATTTTATAATTGCTCTTCTACCTCCCCGATGTCACGAAACGTTTGCCGTTTGCACCGACACACTGAGAGCGCTCTAGTGTTTTTTGGTCAGTATAACGTACATGGTTCATTACAACCAGATGAGTATATGCCTTACTGTTTTGAGAATGTGCAGAATTTAGTAATTGATTAGTATTTAATTAGTAATTTATCAAAGCAAAGCAAATCAGTTTCAAGTTGGAGTATCTGTGTGTGTGTGTATAAATAATATATATATATACAGTATATATATATATATATATATATATATATATACATATATACTGTATATATTAGTGCTTTCATCTAACAAAAGTTTGTAAATATACTATATATGTATATATACTGTATGTATGTGTGTGTATATATATATATATATTTTTTTAGAGCTGTCGAATCTATTAATCACGATTAATCGCATAAAAGTTTGTACATATATATGTGTGTATATGTGTTTGTATGTATATGTGTGTATACACACACACACACACACACACACACACACATATATATATATATATACATATATATATCAAAAGAATAAAGTGCATATCAATATATATACACAATATGTATGGATTGCTTTTGTTCCTCTGTTGTAAGTCACTTAAAGCATCTGCTAAATGCATGAAAAATACAATACACACTAGTAGTGGTCTACGCAAATAAATCAGGCTATTTCTGTCTGTTTTGTATATAGCCTTCATATATTCTCCTCTTAGTGAACTCAATGCTGAATGAATGTCATATTTAAGCGTGTGCAATAAACCCTTCATGTACAGCATGCACGGACTGCAGATGGATTAGCAATCGCTAAACTGAGGTTGTTGCACAACAGACTCGCAATAAAAACATTCTCGGTTGAATTTTGTGAGCTGGAGGGAAAAAATAGCAACACAGTAAACAGGATGTTGCTTGTCAGTGGGGCTATCCTGGTGAGCGCAGGCGTTGCCATGGTTACCATTTCCTGAGAAATGTACAGCCAATCACACGAAGGAACGGAGATTTTACAGACCGCCTGCACTAGGAAACGCAGGGTAGAATGACATTGTGTCAGTGGGTTTGCTTGACACACTTCAGTGAACCCAAAAGCACAGCACATGTTTTAGCACGCACTCGTTTTATAGCTGAGGCTGATGTTGTTTTATGCCGTCTGCGTCTCTGTAAATGTGTCTGGGTCGATTTCCCAGACCTTAAAATGAACACAAGTAGCATTTTTAATGATCATTTTATATAAGAGCCTGTGATATTTGCGTTTGCTTATATAACAATATCAATATTTTATTTGTGTTGTTTTCATGTACAGCACCCCGTCCTTGAACATCTGTAGCAGATGAGTTATATAACTGAGAAAATGGGCCACTTCATGAAAGAGAGAGAGACGGAAAAAACCCAAAAGCACATGAGAGGTAAATGCACGACACTGATGAATAAAGCATCGGCTATCTTAAACACAAGCAAACCACTGATATGATTTGGTATCTGTATCAAATCTGACTTCTAAAACTTACTTGGATCACATTATTATTATCTTTTAGCCTTGCAATGTTGCGTTCTCTTCCTGACGTGTTATTTTAATGTGGCATTGCTTAAGAAGTGCTGAGTCATGATCATGTAGATCAGTGTTTCTCTAATGGTTTTTGCTTCAGGACGTGGAATTTTACTTTGACATCATGTGGTGAGCAAAACTGCAACTCATGCAAATGTGAACCAAACACTGAAATTTATTAATATTACCTGGATTATGATGAATGAAATCAAAAAGTCTGATTGAAGCTCTGCTAAATCATCTGCAAGAGCCACGACCGGCCAAATTAACAAAAGTTTATTAGTTTTAAATGGTATATTTTATATGGTTGTGGTGACCCAATACAGCACCAAAATTGAAAATCATAATAATTCACCTCACAAAACACATTGTGGTCGACACAAATCATATTTATCCATATTTGAAAAGTTGGATTTTTTTTCCATGTATATTTTATTCAACTATGCATGATTTTATATGCGTTTCTATTATTTCCATTCAGCTTTGTTTTTTTGATCTGTGTCCCATTTTTCAGTCACGACCCACTGATATAGAAAACAAAGTGACCTTGAGTGACACGTTCATGTGAAATCTGATCGTCCTGCTCAGAATGCAAAGGTTAGTGCGGGAAGAATTAGTTGTCAGGCCGGAAAGAAAATACGATATTTACAGTTTCTCGGGTACAAAAACACGCCCTAATGCTGCAATTCCTTTAGGAGGGTTGATCATACGCCCTGGCTGCAGGCCAACAGATTCGATGTTCGTTGAGAAGGGCGAGGCGAGCTGTGGGTACGTGACTAAACATCTTACTTCCTCTTCCCAACGTCACGAGGGCTTGCACAAACACATCCGGCCTTGTGTCTGCAGATTTCAGACGCATTGCTTCACCCAAAGAGCCCTGAAGCTGCACTCATTTGGAACGAGTCCAAAACAAAAGGGAAGGACCTGCAAAAGCTATTTGTTAGTTCTTCTCACACTGTGGACATTATGTACCCAGTGGCCAGACACGATCACAATGTGTGTAACCATCAAAACTAGAGGGGGGAAAAAAAGTGGGATTTGAGGTCAAGTTTGAGTGTATAAATGAAAGTTTAAATCTGTCATTTCATGAGCATGACTAAGATTGGGGAAATCTGTAGATTCTTAATATTGTGAGTGTATGGATTGTGACTTGTTTACACAACTGAAGGCTGTAGGAAAGTGATTAGAAGTGTGTAGGGGATCTCCAGAAAAAGACAGACATATTTTAATGCTATTTAGATTCTCATTTTAGTTGCATCATCCAGCCTCTGAATGTACAAACTCAGATAGTAATTTAAATAACACTAAGAGACTTGCTGTCAGTAATTATAAATCTAAAATATTATTAAATTAAACATAACATTTTAATTAAGTTTATTTATAAATTATAAATAAATCCTCAACAATGGGTGATAGTCCACAATTCATAGTTTTAAATAGCTATACATGTCTTTTAGGCAATGTAAACAAATAAATAATAAATAAATAACCACACCTTTTCCATGTTTTTTCCCCAGTCATGTGAGATTTAATGGCTATTTTATAGAGCAGTTTCTTGCAGATAACAAAAAAATGCATATCCGTTTGGCCTACACACGACTTTTTAACATTTAATTAGTTTCCACATTCGCATGCCTGTAAATCACAATTCCCTCATATTTCCATTGATCGTGGGAACCAAATTCACTTGAAAAAAATGTAACTGGTGACAGACAGCTCACCAGAATTTGCCTGATTTGCATATATCGTCCTCAGCGAGTGTAAACACAAATTTCGACTTCGAATCGTTTTCAACGCGTCGATGATATCGAAAGCGCTCTTTTTCGCCTTATTTCCTACTTCTCGTCGTCGCAGATCTGGCCTCGATTCAAGTATAGTTTAATAAAAGGATTCAAGGAAAAGAAAGAAAGAAAGAAAGGGCGGGAGGGGGTGCGCGAGAGAGCGCCGTCAGCGCGCATGCGCCGGAGGGTCTGTTCTATCGAAGAATCAAGTAAATAGAAGTGGAGAGTCAGAGCGGGGCGGTGACGTCACTGCTCCACATTGAGCTCGAGCCTGGCCGCGGTAGTAGTGAGTGAGATAGATCGCGCGCACGTCGTAGTAAAGCGCACGGCTACTATGAAGTTCTGTTTGTAACTTAATTATTACTTTGTGTGAGCGCGAGAGGAGCTTATTTTTTCCCCCCTCACAGCACCCGCAGACGTTTCAAAGAGGATTGTGCTCGATTTTCGGAGGGTTTTTTCCACCTAAAAGAGCGATGTCGTCCGCGGCGGTTGCTGCTTCGAGGAGGCAGTCGTGTTATTTATGTGACTTGCCCCGCATGCCGTGGGCTATGATCTGGGATTTTACCGAACCCGTTTGCAGAGGATGTGTGAACTACGAAGGAGCAGACAGGATCGAGTTTGTAATTGAAACCGCTCGGCAGCTCAAAAGAGCTCATGGATTTCAGGACGGTAGACCGGCGGGACCGGGAAAACAGTTGTCGGGGAAAGACATCCAGGCGTTGAATCACACGCCCGGAGACCCAGGTTCGCGTCCGCCGCAACCCCTAGACCGTTACCCGCTCTCCTCCGAGCGTCCACCGAGGCTAGGACCCGAGTATCAGTCTGCACGGCACGCCAATGGCATCCCGGTGCCGAACGGATTCTCAAAACCGGACGATCCACCGGAGCTCAACCGCCAGAGTCCGAACCCGCGGAGGACTAGCGGCGTGCCGCCCAATCTAGTGCCTTTGGTGAACGGCAGCATGGCGCACGCGATTAACGGGAGACCGGGACAACTCTCGGGTCTCAGCCCTGCGGACCTCGGTGGGAATAAACGCCCAGCCTCGGTCTCCAGCACGGAGCACGACAAGGACAAACACCAGCACCGACCGGACAGCATGACGCCGGACATCAGCGACAACCACAAGACCCGGGCGGACGACTGGATCAACAAGAACAAAACCAATCTAATGGCGCTCAACCCGTACGACAGCAGATTTAAGAAGGAGCACATGCAGCAGAGAGTCATGTACGACAATAATGCTCCTGCATCCAAATCAGGTATGTTCAAAATGACTTTTTTCCCCTGTATTTTCAATCTTTTTGTATTGTGAAATGTGTGTATAAATGTGTAATAAACATACATTTTGACTATTGATATACATATCTAGATGCATTCAAGAAATGCCATATTTTCAATCTTGTATAGGAAAGTGTGTGTGTGTGTGTGTGTGTGTGTGTGTGTGTGTGTGTGAATATGCTGTGTTGTTTCAATAGTCAAATATGGACAAACCTAACCGTTGGGTTTAAAATTGAATAAAAAATGAAACCAACGGTTGACATACTCAACCGTTGGGTTTAAAAATTGAATAAAAAAACTTAAACAAACAGTTAGGTATGTTTACATTTTGTATTTAAATTTTAAACCCAACGGTTAGGTTTGTCCATATTTGACCATTGAAACAACCCAGCATTTTTTTATATTGTGTGTGTGTGTGTGTGTGTGTGTGTGTGTGTGTAATATCTAGATGCATACAGTAGAATGCCACTATAGTCTCTTAAATGGCCTGCTTTGAATGAGAGCACTATGGCATGAGTCAGCTGCAAGGAAATTTCCGCTGATCAAAGCTCAACGTGTATTTGCATGTGGTGCATTTGCAGTCAAGCCTCATTGTTATGTCTGGCACTACAATGCATCACCGCGTCGTTGCATAAAGCCGCTTTGTGCTAGTATAGTGCAGCCCATTCATGCACACTCATGCTTTTTTGCAGATAGAGGCAAACATCCCAAGAATCTGAAGAGAAAAGCCTCTCCGGAGCCGGATGGGGAGGGCAGCGCGGGGAAGATCAACGGGGAAGGACAGTGGCTCCCAGCGCCGGCGGATGGGGGATTGAAGATGCCACCAGTGCAAACGCCTAGCTTCGCCTCCCCGCCGTCCACGATATCCCCACACCCCCGCACGACCCCACCAGAGCCCGTTTCGGCCGCCGCCGCCTCTCAGAACGGACATTCTCCAATGGCGGCGCTCATAATGGCGGCAGACAACGCCGGCGGAAACAGCTCGCCTAAAGACGCCAACCAAGTCCACTCAACGACGCGCAGAAACAGCAGTAGCCCACTATCGCCCAACCAACGGCGGCTGGCGCAGGGTTCGGGAACGCCTCACGTGCCGGGAATGGATCCGGTTCATCCTCAAAGCATCCCGGACTCGTCGGTTCCCAATAGCATCCCGCTGTGCTGCACGCTTTGCCACGAGAGGCTGGAGGACACACACTTTGTGCAGTGCCCTTCGGTGCCGTCACACAAGTTCTGCTTCCCGTGTTCCCGGGAAAGCATCAAACAGCAGGGCGCCACTGGAGAAGTGTACTGTCCGAGCGGAGAGAAATGCCCTCTGGTGGGATCCAACGTACCCTGGGCTTTCATGCAAGGTGAAATAGCCACCATTCTCGCTGGAGACGTCAAAGTAAAAAAGGAGAGGGACCCTTGATTTCCTTTTTTTGTTTGTTTTTCCTTCCCTTTTTTGAAAATATTCAAAAATATTGGTCTATATAAATATATAAATATGAATACCACATGCATACATCCAGACAGAAACTAATGGACTTGTATATAATGGACATAAGGGACATGCATACTTCGTAAACATTGCTGTACATTTTTTGATTTTTTGAATACATTGTGTTTCTATATTTTTTGAAGATAAAAGGTATGTACTCATTATTATAACGGACTACGTTCTTCTTTGTCGATGTTTAACGATTTCTCGATGTACTTTTAGGTATGGTGGCAGTTCCTGTTAAACGTAGAATGTGACTAATGCAACTCTACGAGCACTTGGCAAACATTGGAAAACGCTTCTAGCTGTACTTGTATGCACTTGTTTAAAATTGCCAAATACATTTTCTGATCTTGTATTAACGGAGAGTCTCTGCTTGCTTCTTCTGAGGATCTGAGCGTTTGAGCTTTTTGATTTGACGAGACGACTGGGAAACGTTATGAAGGGCAAACGTCCTCTCGGATGTGTTGATCAATTATTCATTTTGACCAGGTCGCACTTTACGTTCCAGTGTTCATGTTACAGTGCGTTTAGTAAACCAAGTCCTAAAAATCAGAATATAATACTGTGTCTGAGACGTGTAATATGGGCACTGACATGTAAATCATTACCGTAACCAGTTATCTGGGTCGTGTTTGGGTACGTTAGGTAGGAGGGCTTTGTGCATTGTGTGTTGCAGGAAATTGCCTCATCAGACATGGGTGAAGTTGGATGAAAATGACTGTGTGTGTGTGTGACTAATACTGAATAACCCCAAAATATGTGTGTCACCTCAGTTCCTCAATTGACTTTCCCACTTAAATCTTATAAACTTGTTTTACCATGCATGCATTATATTTTGCTGCGCAATATCAATGCAAAGAGTTACATAACAAGAGCAGTGCAACAATGGCATGAGTATCAATCTCTCCCGACACGTGCAGAGCCTCGAAAGAGATGCGATGAATATGGCAGCGTGCGGTCACATGCTCAACTGGAATTCCCGAGTCACTGTCTCTAGTTTACTGTTGTTTGGTATCTTGACCATGGCATTTTAACATGTTATGCATATAGGGTGTTTTCTTTTTAAATCAACCAATGCAATTATTTACAGCAATTAGCATGCATTCATTTTGCTGCAAAATATCAATGCAAACAGTTACGCAACAATGCAATGAAGGGGATTGACGTACATGAATATAAATCTCTCCTCACACATGCACAGAGCCGCAAGAAATGCGATGAATGCGGTAGCTTGTTAAACCACGTGCTCAACCCTGGTATTCCCGAGTCACTCCCTTGTCTACTCTTGCTTGTTATCTTGACTATAGGATTTCAACATGGCATGTATGTCAATTTTGCTTTTGTTTGAATTAGCATGTCAAAATATCAACCAATGCATTCATTTATAGCAGTTTTAAATGCATATTTTAGTGTGCATTGCAATATCAACACAAGCAGTTACATAACAGGAGCAATGAAGTGGGTTGGTGTGCATGAATATAAATCTCTCCTCACACATGCAGAGCCTCGAAAGAAATGCAATGAGCGCGATAGCTTATAATTTAACGTAATGTAATATCGATAAGTTTTGCATATTTATGTTTGAATTAGCTTGTTAGAAATATCTACCAATGCGATTTTAAATGCATGCGTCATATTTTGCTGTACAACATCAATGCAAACAGTTACACAACAAGAGCAGTGCAACAATGCAATGAAGTGGGTTGGAGTGCATGAACATAAATCTCTCCCAACGCACGCAGAGCCTAAAATGAAATGCGATGAATGCGGTAACTTGTAAAACAACACGTGGTCACATGCTCAACTCTGGAATAGCCGAGTCATGTGCTCAGTTCACTCTTGTGTCATGCATGTTATCTGTAGGGTGTTTTCTGGTTGAATTAGCATGGTTATAATATCATGCAGTTGATCATAGCATAAAAGGGTTGCAAAAAAACATAAGGAGTGTGACTGGATACTGCATATTCCTTTCAGCAGCGACATCTCTCGACCCGAACGAGACCTCAAGGTTCATTCAGAGATGCATCAACACCATTAGTGGTTTTAGCAGGGGCTGTTACTGGAAATGCACACTCGAATAACAAACCGCTCATTATTTAGCGCAGGATTATTAGGAATGCGTAGATGAAGCCATACAGTCTCCACCGCAGATGGATGTTGTAATTGACACGTCAAAGGGAAGATCACGCAACCCTGACTGTAGGAGGATGAGAAATAGGGAGTGTGAAGCATTGGGAAAGTCTCAAAATAACTTGTGGCACTCTCAGCTGCGGTCTGGCCAACGGAAATATTTTCCACGGCTTGCAAGTTTGAAAGATAAACAGCTGGTTATGTCTTTGATCAGCGTCTTGCGTGAGTGTTGACGTGACCTTTGCCCTCCGGCCTCCCAAAATCAGCCTGTGCTTTGAGTTTCCGTCCACTGATGTTGCTTCATTATTATTGCTGTTCTTTGTGTAAGTAAGCAGGGCTAAAGTGCATGCATAAATCTAATCAACTTTTAATCCAATTAGCATCTTGGGGTTGTTCTTCTACAGTGATATTTTAATGTATTTGTGCACTGTTAAAAAATCCCAACTCATACTTTGGTTCGTTTTTGCTTTTTTTTTTTTTTTTTTTTTTTTACTTCCTTTTACAAAAGGATGATATTTGGTCAGTTTATCTTTTTTTTTTTTTTTACATTTTCAAAAAAAATTTTTACTGCATGCAACACACATCTAGTTAATAAAAAATAAAAAAAATTAAGCAGACAAACAAAACAAGCAAATCATGCCAGGTGTTTGCTTAGGCAAGCATTGCTTTTACAACAGCTTTGAACAAACCGCTGATGCTTTAAATGTTGGTAAACTACCCAGAATGCCCTAGTAACTGCCCAAAGCAACAAAACATGGTGCAAAAAGCATAATGGTGGCCGAGTTTTGCACAAGCACATGATAATAATGCATTTTCTTTTAAAAACCTGTTTTGCATGAATGAATATCTGCTGTTGAAGTCTGTTGTTTTTGCAGCGGCTTTTATGAACGTGTTTATGATTCCTGCGTGAAACCCAGGAGCTCGTTGCTTGGTTTCACAGTCTTTGTAAACACAAGGTATCTTGGTGCTCTGAGGCATTTTCAATACGGTTGAACATCAATCCTCCGAGCCTTTACTGCCTCTTGACAGAATAAAGAAAGCCACACAAACACACGCTCTGGGATTGCGGTATTTTTATCCAGGAGCCAAAGTGCTAAGCCACAGATTTCCTCGCTGTAAAAAAAAATCCTTTAAATTTACGGTAAGAAAACGGGAGCTGTGGTGGCCAGAAATTTACCGTAAAATATACAGTAGCAACATTTTAGGTTTTACAGACTTAACTTAAATTTACAGTAAAAAATGTATTTCATTAACTGATATAATATGAATATACTGATCTATTGAAGAACTAATATCTGTGTTATACCATTATAATACACAGACAACCACCAATCACAGCGATGATGAGAGTCACATGATGAATCAAAGCTCATCACAAGCAGCTTTTGCATAATAAAGTTTATATTAATATATAGAAGCTGCACAGTGTCATTCACACACACACACTAAACACCATCATGGCAACACACATGAAATAAAAATGTTTAATGCAATAAACATTCATTTAACAACATTAAATGTAACATAAAACCCTAATGTACATAACTGATTAGAAAAAAACTATAACGAAACGGTTATTTCAACAAAAATACATCAAATATGAAGCGTCACGCAGGGAATTGTGGGAATGTTTTTTTCACTGTAAATTATACAATTTCTTGTTCTTTTTCACTTCCAAAAACTATAAATTTATAAAAATTTATAAAACGGTATTTTACTGTAAAATTACATTAAATGTACAGTTAGATCTTTCACAGTTATTCACCGTATATAGTACGAAAATTTTTCCACCGTAGCATTTTTACCGTTTTTTTTTAACCATAAAATCACAACATTTTTTACAGTGTAGCTGCGAAATTGAGTTTGGCAGCGCTTCACGCGTCCTGGTCATTCATTAGGCAGATAAGGGTCTGTATTCACTGGTTAATCAGTGTCCGGTAACGAGGAAAGCACACTCACGTCTACTATTAAACCAAACTTGGCCTTTGAACGCGGATACTGTGGTGTTATCTGCTCAGAAAGCCACTCAGATGCAATAAATCATTGATATTTTAGACCAACTCAAAGCAGTGGAAAGGTTAACCGTGACTGACCTGATGTAACTGGTTAACACACAGATTTAAGGTATCTGATTGTTGACAGATAACAGATGATGACAGTATGTGGGTATTTTTGTCATAACAGCTTAAAAATAGTCAACTGACTATAATTGTGTTTCCGTAACTCCTGCATCGTCACAAATATCTTCACACTTCAGCAGGAATGTTGTTTTCCTGAACAGCCGATGTTTTTTGTGTCACCCTGCAAGACGTATTTTACAAACCAATTTACATTTCGCAACTCAGCAGAAAAGTGACGCCCTGCTCTTTGGCCTCCTGCCCGTAAGACACTCCCAGCATGCATCTGTCTGTTGTGTTGTGCAACACCTTCTCTTCCTGCTTTCCATAATCCCTGTATTGATGCTGGTTTGGGATGTTGTTGCAATTAAATCGTGAGATTAAATCAAGACATTTTTTATTGAATTGAAGTAACGTCTGCGCTGATGAGTAATGTTAGCATGCAGATACATTTTTGTATGTCGAAATTGTTTTATAATGCAATTGCAAACCAATGAGATTGGCAGAGATAATTAATGTATATAATATATCTTTAATTATTAATTTAGAAAAGGCCATGCTAATTGTGAATTTAGTCAAAGCTGTCACGAACTGTAGTGCTTTTATACAATAATGCTTAATATTAAAGGCACAATTTTTTTTATTACAATATTATTTCATTAAGTCCAATTCTTTCACTAGAATCTATTATAATATCATGTAATTTATGACTGGAACTCAATATTGACCAATCAGCATCCAGTACTGTACTTTTATATATATATATATATATATATATATATATATATGATATTGTAATGCTTATTTTATTATATTATTTAAATAATTATATTCCGTCCAAAAAGTCTGTATGTTTTTGACAGAAGTCTCTTCTACGTATCAAGGCTGCATTTATATGATTAAAAATACAGTAAAAACAGTAATATTGTGAAATATTATTACAATTTAAAATAACTTTTTTTAATGTGAATATATTGTAAAATGTAATTTATTCCTGTGATCAAATCTGGATTTTCAGCATCATTACTCCAGTCTTCAGTGTCACATGATCCTTCAGGAAACATTTATGATTACACACACACACACACACACACACACACACACACACACACACACATGCATGTATTCACTGTATATCTTTATATTATATATAAATTTAAACATTGTATATATAAACATTTTTCTTTAAATATATACATGCATGTGTGTGTATTTATATATTCAACATAATTATACACAGTACACACACATATTATGTAAACACAACTTTTTTGGATGCGATTAATCACGATTAATCGTTGCACAGCCCTACATTGAAACCATAAAGTCACTTTTACTCAAAGTATGCATAAAACTACCATAACCGTAGTCGATATGAAGCTTTCTGTGAGGATCAGACCGTTGTTAAAATATTCTTTGAAAACATTAAGTGTTCCTCAGAAGAACAAAAATGGTTTGAATCAACATGAGTGAGTATGACATATTTTCATTTTTGCATGAAACTATTATTTTGATGTACAGTTTGCTTGTCATTAACCTTTAAATCGAGGTTATCTTTGTTTTCAGACGATAGACAGCAGGAAGCGTCTGACTCGCTGAACTTTAGATCCTGGAAAATCCCCCAAAGTCTGTGAAGCCGAACATCAGACGCATCTGATCTCATTCCTGTTTACGCCGCTCAGGTAATAATTACAAGAATTACTGCAAAAGTCGACAAACGCAGATGTGAATTCTTATCCAGGGCGGTGCGAGTGTGTGTGTTTCCGTTGCATATTTATCATGGATCGTGTGTGTTCAGCGCACAAAAGAAAGCATTGCACATTTCAGCCTTCATAAAATTGCTCAGTACAATTCTATTCAAAACAAATCTGATGGTACAAATTATCATACCGGTATCTGCCTTATTTTACAACACAAGTCAGCTATTTCAAGTCAAGTCGGCTTTATTTCTATAGCGCTTTATACAATACAGATTGTTTTAAAGCAGTGATAACAGGAAACTAATTGAATCAATGATGCAAACTTCATCAAATATGAGACAAATTCAGTTTGATATTGATTCAATTCAGTTTAATAACTGTGCAGACAGTTAATCGAGTTTGCAAAGCAAGTCGCATTTAAAAAAAAACCCGATTTGCCCTACAAACAAGTGTGTGTATGATTACGATAAGAAAGTCCGATAAGCATAGCGTTTTGCTTTTGTTAGTGTCCTTTTGGCAATGCTGACACGCACTTGCATTGTGTTTTCAATTGCATACCGATATTGGCGTTCACACACATGCACTTTTAGGCCAGCGCATACGTGCACGTGCATGTCTTTCTGTCTGCGCTCGCTCGTTCACCTACTTACACAGTTGCCATCCATTTAGCTAATTCTAGGCCACCTATTCTGTCCAATCTAGGCCACTATAAAGTTATTTTTATATAAAAGAGAGCGCAACTATTGCACACGTCGAGCATCAGTCAGCGGACATGTGAATGTGACATGATGAATCCAACAACTGCGCCAAAAATAAAATCTGGTCCACATCCAGCAAATCCCAGTATAGATGATGCATTGGTTAATTTAGGACTGCAAGGGGAAAACAAGGTCAACCCCGAATCGAGGACACCTTGGAATCCGTCTCTTGTCATCCCTGTAGAGTCCGGCCCACTTCTGCACGGCGACGAGTCTTTTCCTCCCGGAGTTTAACCGGCAATTAGGTTGTGTGGGCTGAGATCCGGGCATATGTACGAAGTCCCGCTTTGATGGCAGGCTTGGACAGGGATATTGAGCTGGGTTGGTCCTTCCCGGGTGTTTAGCCGCTCTGCCACATGAGGAAAAATAGCTGAAGCCCAAATCAGTCATTCTGCAGAACATTAAAGAAGAGTGCAGATGAAAGGAGACGGGGTTTTCCTTCTCTCGTCCTAAACATACACTTATGCTGGAACACTCTGTACTCAGAGACTGCTAGTAAAGATGGAATTAAACACAATGTTTTTTTTTTTTTTTTTTACTAATTTACAACTTTTTTAACAGTTTTGCTGTCATTTATAAAGTTTTTATAGGCTATGTAAGCAATAAGGTGGCTTTGCTGTATCGTGAATAAGTAACGGCTGAAGGGCGTTGTTAGGCTCGACGCGAAGCGGAGTAACCCCTTCAGCCGTGACTTATTCACGATATAGCACTTGCCTCGAGTACCTTATTGCTTTTATAAAACGGTTACCACACAATAAAAAAAAAAAAAAAAAAAGTATTAGTGCAACTTTCATGAAGTAAAGTCACTAATAGCCTTCCTTCCGCTATAAAAAAAATAGTCCCTGACCGTGAACAGCAACAACGTTCCAATGTGTAATATATGCATGGAAGCTCAAATAAAAACAACTGCAGTGTTGCGCAGTGATAAATAGAGCCGTTGGGTGAAGCGGTCATAGCCGTGCACAGCTATTGACCAATCAGAATCAAGGATTGGAACTAACCGTTTTATAAGATTCAATAACAAAGTACAGGTGAAACCCATAGACTGTAAAAAATGGTGAAACCCGAAAAATTAGAATATCATGCAAAAGTTAATTTATTTCAGTAATTGAACTTAAAAGGTGAAACTAATATAGGCTACAGTGATGTGAATAAGTTATTACCCCTAAGCTAAAGTTGCCTAAAAAGAGGAATAAAAAATCATCTTTTGGAAATTGATCTTAATGCCTTAATTAGAAAAATGAGGAAAAATCCAGGATAATATGCATCCTGATAAAGTTCCCTTGGCCTTTGGAATTAAAATATCCCACATCTTCACATTCCCTTCACCATACCTAGAGATTGGCATGGTGTTATTTCAGTTAGCCTAATAGCTGGTTTGATTTGCATTGAAAGATGATCTTATGGAAAGTACCCCATGCCAATCTCTAGGTATGGTGAAGGGAATGTGATGATGTGGGTCTATTTTAATTCCAAAGGCCAAGGGAACTTTATCAGGATGCATATTATCCTGGATCAATGAAATAACTGGCCTTTAAAAATAAAAATCTGCCTGACTCTATGGGAATTTAACATAGGGGGGGCCTGACTTATGCACCCTGTATTTTAAGGAAGAACATTTATTTATTTATGATACATTATTCATACACAAAGAAAATTGGTGTCCTTAAAGGTTGGATTTTTCCTCATTTTTCTAATTAAGGCATTAAGATCAATTTCCAAAAGATGATTTTTTATTCCTCTTTTTAGGCAACTTTAGCATGGGGGTAATAACTTATTCACACCACTGTATTAATAATTTTGATTATTATGACTTACAGCTACCTTTTAATTTGGGGTTTTCATAAGCTTTAAGCCATACTCATCAAAATTATAACAAATAAAGGCTTGAAATGTCTCACTTTGCATATAATGAGTCTATATATTAGTTTCACCTTTTAAGTTGAATTACTGAAATAAATGAACTTTTGCACGATATTCAAATTTTTCGAGTTTCACCTTTATTTTGGAAAGAAAAATTTCACTCAGGAGTTATAAATTTCACAAATAATTCCAAAGAAATGGGAAGTAACACACTGAATCAAACTGACATTTTTAAATAATATTTCCTTGAAAAAAAAATTACTTATAGTAATCTTTATTTTTTATCTTTATTTACAACTTTACAGTTGTTTTTATTTACTAATTTACAAAAAAAAAAATTTTGGCATTTTTTTTTTTTTTTGAAGACGTCAGCCCACATTATTTCAACAAGTTTTCAAATAATTTTAAATAACAACGGAATTCCTGGTGAAAACTACATTACCCATGATGCTTCACAGAGAATTCACCAATCAGAGAGACAAACATGACGGCACCAATGAAGTGATGTTATCAAGTCAGTCTTAAAATACACTGTTACACTCTTACATACATAACATTTTTATTGTTTTTAATTCGATTATGCTGTTTGCAATGCTTCATGGGATTGTTGTTCTTTAGTTCTGTTATGTAGTCCAAAACAGTGAAAATCTGTTTATTCTTGTCAACCCGAAATGCTTTTACTCGGCTGCTCTGTTTTACAAACATTTATTGTAACTGTTTTCTATTTCTGTGATAAGGATTGGATTCTAATGCTGTGTCAGTCCATCTATAACCACATTAGAAAACCAGGCCTTTAAAAATAGAAATTAGAGCTCAGTCTTCCAGCCCATCCATACACGCCACACTTCTTTTTGTGGACATCAAAAGCGCTTCCACTGTTTCCATTTTAAATCTCAAAGTGCTGCCAAATCTCAGCCTGAGCTCTGAAGAAACAGACCCGACCCGTCCCGTCCCGTCCAGAACAGCTGTTATCAGCATCAGTGCTTGATCAGAGCTGAAGTTACACACACACTTTGGATAAAAGAGTCCAGATGAGGATTTTCACAAAAACTGGGAGAGGGAGAAAATGGTCCAAGTTAACTTTTTGCAACACCAGTCCAGTGGAGGGTGAATGGACACAATTTCCAAGTGAATTTTTTTTTTTTATCAGCCATGATTTATTTGTTTTGTTGTATTTTTCTTATTTTTGGTAGGAATAAATATGAAATAATAATCATTTAAATGTAATAATAATTTACATTTAATTTGTATATATTTATCTATTTGTGTATATATTAATACAAATATATATATTTAAAGTAGCCATATTAAGTATAAAGTAAATACATTCTCTATATATAATTTGTTTAATATAATTTGTATCTTTTATTAATGTTTATATATATTAAGATATAAATATTTATATTTGCATCTGTTTATACCAAGTGTGTGTGTGTGTGTATATTTATATTTGTTACAAATAAAAAATATAAAAAGTATAAAGTAAATGCATTTACAATATTATTATTTTAAATATGATTTGTATTTGTTTATTAATGTTTATATAAGATATAAGAATATATAAATATTTATATTTTCATTTTATATATATATATATATATATATATTTTTTTTTTTTTGTTACAGATGTTTTTTATTGTTTTTTTTTATTAAAAATTAAAAATATTTTAATTGGCTAATTTAATTTTATCTTATATTTTAGCCTATTTTAATTTAACTATTTTGGAAAACTTTAGATTTTTGTCTTAATTTGTTTTTATTTTATAGACTGAACATGATTTCCAGTTCTGCTGGAACACGTGAGTGCAGATCTTGGGAACGTGAGTATGTTATTATATGAATATATTGTTTCTGTCAATGAAAAACAGAAATGAAAACATCTGATGATGCCAATAGCCTCTTTAATTCTGCGTATGAGTGCTTGAGATCTCACACTCGCTCTTCTTTTAGACCAAAACTGATGTCAGAAGATTGATGTCACAAATTCTGTCTTCTCAATTTAGGACAGATTTGACGAGATAACACTTAGAAAGTGGCTTAAAATATCCGCGGGCCGTTTGCAGTCGAGCGGTTGTTGATGTGGGATAACACTGCAGTGAAGGAGCCTGGGATTTGACACGAGCTATTCCTGTCCATCAGCTCCGGGACACACTGCAACCTAAGACAAGGTACGAATATACAGGAGAGATTATATATAACACTGACTTTTATTCAACCCTCCGGCCAACTATTTCAGTCCGACACACAGTGTCAGTTTAAATGCTTAAAAACAGCTCAACTCTCCTTAACAAGTGTGTTGCTCAAACTATGTTAGTTATGCTTTAAAAAAGGATCAAAAGGCAAACAAAGAATGAAATGTGGAACAAAAAAGACTCTTCTTACCAGAATTGTATTATGCATAGGATCAACTGACTAAATGTATAAAATATATTTATATATATGTATATTAAAGTTATTTTTGTCATATGGACATATTTAATTTTAATAAAATAATATATATATATATATATATATATATATATATATATATATATACTCAATAAATAAATCCAATAAAAAATATAAAATAATTTACTTTAAAAAATATCAAGTCTGCACATTCTTTTCCAAAATGGTAAAATTTAAATAATTAATTTTTTTTTTGTAATGCAATATATATATATATATATATATATATATATATATATATATATATTGCATTTCAGAAAAATAATAATAATTGTAATAATTTTAATTTTCATATATATATATACATATATATATATATGAATATATTGTATTAAGAATGGTAAAATTAAAATTATTTTTTATTTTGAATATAATATATATATATATAATATTTTATTTGTTACAAATGTGTGCTTTTTATTTTATTAAAATTAAATATATCCATATAAATAATTTTAATAGATATAATTTATTATAGATATTTAATAGATATAATTTAACGGGTTTTATTTTTAGTTGTTATAACGGCACAACTGTCCTTAACAAGTGTGTTGCTCAAATCACACAATCAGTTGCAGTTATGCTTTACAAAAGGATCAAAAGGCAAAAAAAGAATGAAATGTAGAACAAAAAAAAGACTCTTCTTGCCAGGATTGTATTATGTAACCCACTAGGATCAACTGAGCAAGATATCAAAGACGTTACATCTGCGGTTCCTCCCTCCAGGGTCTCCGGGGTTCGGCTGGATGTTTCCCCTCCCTGTCTCAGGTTTCAGAGCAGAAATAGGCCCTCGTCGAGCTCTGTCATCACATGCCACTAACAGGTGTGCTCTCAAAAGAAGCCTCAGGAGCATTACACAACCACGAGGCGTGAGGAGAACCCGAAATAGCTTTAGCCTCGCAGGTGTCACGGGTTTAGAGAGCAGAAATGCGACTCGTCAGTGGTTTCACTGGGACAAAAGTGCATAATTGGTTGAGTCACTTCTTCAGAGTTTCGTAACTTTGAAATGAGAAAGCCTTCAACATCACTCATAAAGAAGCATGTTTTACTCAAAATTCATTCTAAACCTTTTTGCTGTTATTAATCAGTTTGAATAGTTTTTTCTAGTGCTTTATACAATACAGATCGTTTCAAAGCAGCTTCACAGTAATAAACCCTAAAATAGCCTGATGCAAACTTCATCAAATATGAGACAGATTCAAATTCAGCTCTAAAAATACAATAGTGTCATTATTCAGCTCAAGTCAGTTCAGTGTGGATTCAGTTCAGTTTAATAACAGTGACAAAATGCATTAATTATGAAACAAATTCGATTCAGCTGTAAAGCAGTAACTGTGTTTGCATCCATTAGTCGGTGTAGTCAAATCAATAATATTACTGAACACTAGAACAGGTTTTCCTGCTTGAATGTTGATTATTTTCCTCATATTCTCCATTGTTGCGTCTCCTCTCTTCCCGGTCTGTCAGTAACGCTCTGTTTACTTCCTGTCTCTATGAAGCCCCGCCTTCTGAAAGCACACTGTGCTCTGATTGGTCGGGTGGATCAGTGTGTTGTGATTGGTCGAGCGCTTCGAGTGTGTTTGGGAAATGTCCATAACCGCAAGTTTCAACACACTACAGAGCGGCAACCTCCCCGTCTCTCTCGTGAATCCAACACTGAAGTGACTTAAACTGCAGTTCATCGACTGGCCACTAGAGACCGGCTGCAAAACAGAGTCAATCCCATAGACACGCATGTTAAAATGTCCAACTTTACAGCAGAAAAACATATGTTTACAGCCTGGTGCAAAAAGTGGTTTTGGTGTATATGGCTAATTTTGCCCTTCATGAAAACTGTGAGGGGGGTAATTGTTTTTATAACGCCTCAGTTTAAATTATATTGAGCCTTAAAGTTCTGCATAATTAAGGGCGTGGCCAAAGCTTGAGTGACAGGTGGATTGTCACTACTAGCCGTTTGTCTGCTGTCTGTTAGCTTTACGTCACCTCAGATAATCCGCCTCGCTGCCCATTTTCATTTATCCGGGAGTGATGCGCGGCCAAGATGGCGACCCACTTTGAGCTTCAAAAAAGCTGTGTGACCATATTGTTTTACAGTCTATGGTTTCAACACACTACTAACTAACTCAACCAGGCCCCGCCCCTTTATTCTGCGTATTAATTATTTAAATGAGGAATATTGTGACGTGTGCGTTCCCGGAAGAAACTCGAGACTACAATGGAGGCGTTTCAGGGAGTTCAGAAACACTGACACTGATATAGAGAAGAGCTTTGAAACCTTTTTCATGTTTGGAGTTTGAATTTTGAAATTAGAATTTTAAATTCAAATGTTTCCTTTTGAATTTTGAAATTTAGAATTTTCGTGTTGGACCGAGCAACTGCGCTCAGGTTTGGAATGATGAGTAAATGTGATGGAATGCTCCCTCCTCTCTCTCTCTTTGAGTAACACGATCTAGGCCGAGCACTCGGGGATCAGGCGTGTCGGGTCAGGAGGGTGTGTGTTGAGAGATGGCTGGTGTCATCGGGTCTGGATGAGTTTTGCTCTAGTAAGCCTCGGCTCAATGCCAGCTATGCAGTGGAAGAGGAGAAGAGGAGTGAGAGAATCCCAGTGTGTGCAGCTGCTTTCATGGAAAACTCTGCTCCCTGTCCCAGTGTGCATGACTCGCATTACAAGAGCCGACACCACTCTATCAGACGCTCTCCAGCGCTGATGTCAGGGCATGCTGGGAAATTGTGGCCGCATTTTATCCCCCATTTACCCACTTGGCCCTAAAAAAGAGAATGTTTGTCAAGAAAAACTTTAGTTTGGTCAGAATGCTTGAAGTAGACTTAATAGCTTTAAGTTTTAATTTTAATAAAAAATGTAGGTAACACTTTACAAAAAGGTTCATTAGTTAATTAACTAACATTAACTAAGCATGTGCAATCCATATTCGTTAATCTTTGTTAACGTTAATTAATAAAAATACAGCTGTTCATGTTAGTTCACAGTGCATTAACTAATGTCAACAAGATTTAGTAAATGTTGAAATTATTATGAATAAATGCTGTATATGTGCAGTTCATAATGTCAACAGGTTTCATGAGATCGTCTCTGCTGAAGGTTATTCATAGATAGCTCGACACATGCAGACGTTTGGCACGCTGTGTGCATTTCTCCCCTGCGTTTATTGGATTTGTAAAAATACTCTGAGCCATTTTGAGCTGATCGATGTCTCCCTGAGCTGTTATTTCAGTCAGATGTTTGGGGATCCAGATGACCACTTTACAGACATCTTATTTATTTATAGACATGCAACTTGGACATTTTGTTAGTCTAATAATGCACTTCAACCGCTGACAAACGAGTACATTATCTGTTATAAAATTATATTTTGTGTTATTTTGTAGTGATATTCACATTCAAATGTGGATTTGGGAGTGGATTTTTTCATCTTTTAAACAACTTTATTTGATAGTTTATTATACTATATATTCAAAATATACATCCTCTTAAAACAAATCGTCTTATTTGCTTCTTAAGTAAATGCATCTTGTTTGCAGGATATGTTTTATGGATAGAAATATATAAATTATGAGGAAATATTATATGTCAAAAATGTTGCTAAGCAAACACAAAAGCATTGAAAAATATTCATACTTTTTCCTTCATCGTGTCTCTTAACGGGCTCTGTAATAGTTACATCCTACATGATTATAGTTTAGAGGTCAGACCAGGTTCATCCGAGGGAGAAAGTGTAGTCGAGATCTGCTTTACCGCGGTAACTGTGGTATTCTGCAGCCTGTGAGTGGAGCAACAGCTGCTGTGATGTCTGCGCTTGCCAAGCGCCCGGGAGAAACTGCTGATGCGGCCTGATATGTGAACGCCTCAGGAGGAGAATCGTGAACAGAATACTGGCCCTGAGATGCTCTTCAATCCTGGATTACCAGATCTCTGTCTGGATTCCTCTTGGCATTCTCGGAGCGGTGGGAATACTTTCCATGTCAGTCCGTGGGAGGGATCGGCATGCTGGAAAACTGACGCCACGGCAGGGAAAGAGATCAGCGTTGGGTCATGCATGCCAAGAAATACTCGAGTTGAATTTTAGAAATGTCACTTGTGAATTTTGCACAACGTAGTAGGACATAGTAGGAGAGTTGTGCAAAATTCAAATTTGAAGAATTGCCTCAGTTTCAGTTCATCAGTTCAT
The DNA here is from genome assembly GCA_029959095.1 of Rhinichthys osculus. NCBI lineage: Eukaryota > Metazoa > Chordata > Actinopteri > Cypriniformes > Leuciscidae > Rhinichthys > Rhinichthys osculus. The sequence continues at coordinate 2,893,253 of JARWKJ010000001.1, forward strand.
CAGAGTGAGTTTGAATTGAATTGGTCACAATCCACAGGAAGTTGGATTTATTGAATAACATTTCTTTCCATCCATCCTTCTGTTTATCTGTCTGTCTGTCTGTCTGTCTGTCTATCTATCTGTCTGTCTGTCTGTCTGTCTGTCTGTCTGTCTATCTGTCTGTCTGTCTGTCTGTCTGTCTGTCTGTCTGTCTGTCTGTCTGTCTATCTATCTATCTATCTATCTATCTATCTATCTATCTATCTATCTGTCTGTCTGTCTGTCTGTCTGTCTGTCTGTCTGTCTGTCTGTCTGTCTGTCTGTCTGTCTGTCTATTTATCTATCTATGTATTTATCTATCTATCTTCTATCTATCTGTCTGTCTGTCTATCTATCGTTCTATCTTCCTGTTCATCCATCCATCCATCCATCCATCCGTTTATCCATCCATCCATATCCATCCATCCATCCATCCATCCATCCATCCGAGTAAAACTGAAATCTAGGATATTTTAATAATGATGCGGTTGTGGGTTTCTTGACTTCATATCTTTTACAGTATAATCACATCTGTGCACGATCACAGCATTATATAGTGACAGAAACGAACTTTTTATGTACATATGACTGAGATCTCACATTGTTGGTAGCAGAAACTCATCATCATCCATTAATTTGTCATCTGAGAGATTATCTCACACGCATTCTTATGTGAGCAGGGCGTGACGTTAAATCATAAATAAAAATTACTTTGAGTTCCACCGTTAATGATTTGCCTGCGCTTTGTTATTCACGGTCTGAATAACAATGTTTTGTCTTATAAGCTTCTCAATTACAAGTAAGTAATCAACCCTGAAGCCTGGGAAAGCTGGCTAGTGATGACATGTTCAGCCTTGTTGTCATATCATTCTCTAGAGGTGTTCAGACAACTTTGTTCATTATTGAAATCGGTAAGTCTTGAGTTCAGTGAAGTGGTGTCATTGATTTAGTTAACACCCAAAACCCTGGAGTGCTTGACATTGTGTAATAAATGTAAATGCAATCAGCCAGATTTAATTAAAAGCAATGGTGTGTGTGGCAGGGAAGGTGCTGCAACTATATGCTTTTGATATTTTATGCATGTTATGCAATTAGATATTGGTTAGGTCAAATGTAGCATTTCCCCCACTCATAACTAAACAGAGATGTGTTGTTTACTCCGAAACAAAGAGATGTTTTGAATTACAAATGCA
>JARWKJ010000001.1:2899463-2926963 GCA_029959095.1 Rhinichthys osculus
ACGGAGGTGTCGTGTACCAGAATAGAGCTCCACTTCAGTGTGTTTTAGCAACCTCGCTCTGTGTCGACCAGCTCGTGTGTTTTAGCAACCTCGCTCTGTGTCGACCAGCTCGTGTGTTTTAGCAACCTCGCTCTGTGTCGACCAGCTCGTGTGTTTTAGCAACCTCGCTCTGTGTCGACCAGCTCGTGTGTTTTAGCAACCTTGTTTTGTTGTTTGTAACGCGCCGGTTGCTCAGAGACCTTTATTCTCTCGTGTCTCGCTGTTTGAGATGCAGCTGCGCCACGCAAACACTCACACCATGCCTTCATGTCACTGTCCCTGAGTTTAATAAGACACATCAGAGTCAGATTCATATGAGTGAAGCCAGATACTGTAACGCATGCGAGACAGCTGAGATCACGGTTGTGTCAGGACAGATCCAGTGAATCGCTGTCCGATGTTCTCATGTTACGAGGAATCATGTTTTCCTCATCTTTTAAGATGAAAGAGACTCGTGATCATTTCCGTCTGATCTGTGAGCTTTTGCAGGAAATCTGCAGACGATATGCTATCAGATGCACGACTCTTCCAAGTTTTTTTGAGTGCGTTTTACATGAAAATATAATAATTTACTACTTACAGCTTTTATTTATAATGCATTATAAAGGTATTCATGATGTACGTTATAATGCATTATATAATTTCAAATTATATCATTATCTCCTTCTATCGTTCTATCCGTTTATCCATCCATCCATCCATCCATCCATCCATCTATCTATCCTTCTATCGTTCTATCGTCCTATCCGTTTATCCTTCTATCGTCCTATCAGTTTATCCTTCTATCGTTCTATACGTTTATCCATCCATCCATCCATCCATCCATCCATCCATCCATCCATCCATCCATCCATCCATCCATCCATCCATCCATCCATCTATCTATCCTTCTATCTATCGTTCTATCCATTTATCTATCCGTTTACCCATCCATCCGTCCGTCCATTCCTCCATCCATCCGTCCATCCTTCTATCGTTCTATCGTCCTATCTGTTTATCCTTGTATCGTTCTATCGGTTTATCCATCTGTCCATCCATCCATCCATCTATCCTTCTATCGTCCTATCTGTTTATCCTTCTATCGTTCTATCTGTTTATCCATCCATCTATCTGTCCATCCATCTATCTATCCTTCTATCGTTCTATCCGTTTATCCATCCATCTATCTGTCCATCCATCTATCTATCCTTCTATCGTTCTATCCGTTTATCCATCCATCTATCTGTCCATCCATCTATCTATCCTTCTATCGTTCTATCCGTTTATCTATCCGTTTACCCATCCGTCCATCCGTCCGTCCATCCATCCATCCATCCATCCATCCATCCATCCATCCAGCCATCCATCTATCTATCCATCTATCGTCCTATCCGTTTGTCCTTCTATCGTTCTATCCGTTTATCCATCTGTCCATCCATCCATCCGTCCATCCATCCTTCTATCGTCCTATCCGTTTATCCTTCTATCGTTCTATCCGTTTATCCATATTTCCATCCATCCGTCCATCCATCTATCTATCCTTCTATCGTTCTATCCGTTTATCTATCCGTTTATCCATCCGTCCGTCCGTCCGTCATTCTTACTTGCTTTTATTAATAATGCATTATAAAGGTATTCATGATGTACGTTATATAATTTCAAATTATATCATTCTAACAAATAGTTGTAACCAAAGTTATGAATGAATAGATGCGTATTATAATGGTGGTTACAATTACTCATGAGACCATACAATGCATTACATATAAGGTGCATTACAAGGCATAATTAATGCATGAAATGTCTAGTTTAGTATTAGATTCTGATTGGTTGAGCCGCGTTCATACGCCTGTGACCTCATGACGTCAGTATTACTGCGTCTGTGTGGCTTCTGTAAAATATCCAGTATTGCTTCACTAAAGAAACTCCTTCATAATGTCTGACAGAGAAAGAAGATGAAAAACAAAGCAGACACACTGAATCTGAAGAGAGAGACACTGAAGAAATGAAGCCGGCACTGTTAAACCAGGGCTGTTATCTTTGTAATTATTCATCAAATGTAGTGTGTGTGTGTGTGTTTCAGTAGTATAGTCAGGAAAGAAGGTGTAAAATAATCACAGATGGGTGAGTTTTATGATAAATGTGTAGGATTCACATGAGATGATGATTAATCCATATGCAACATATGTGCGTCCGATGAAGCGCGCAGAGCAGAAACACTTGAGGAGTGTGTGTGTGTGTGTTGCAGCTCATGCTCGAGGTTTTTTTTTCATCACTCTGCTTCCTGATCATGCTCAAGCATCTTCAGTTTTAATGCTATTTTTAAATGTAGCTACTTTTAATTAGCAAAGGTCATGGGTTTAATTCCCAGGCAATGCAAAACAAAAAATGTATGCATTGCAATGTACGTAGGCATCAAAAATCACAGCAAAGTCGTTGATCATATCATATCTCCCAGGGAATGCATGAACACAAATACCTTCAATGCAATGCAAGTCACTTTGGATAAAAGTATGTTGTCAGTTTCCGTGGTTACTGATGATGTCACGTCCTGTGTGAGTTTCTGAATCGCTTCCCTGTGTTTAACTTCACTTCTCTCAGTTCTTGCTTCGCTCTTGTCAATACATTGGATTTATTAAAGATTGTTTGTTTGTTTGATACTCTCGTGCGTTGTGTGATTACTACAACCTTGTTGTGACACATTTAGTTGATTTTGCATTAATTTATGCATCCCTGCTAGCATTTTTAGGTTTATTTTACAATAATATTTACGTTTAACAAAGGATTTTATACTTATAGTTTAGTTAAATTACAAACTATTTATTTATTTAGCCACTCTTTATTTTTGGTTTGTTTTGCATTCATTTATTTATGGCAGCTAGCATTTTTTAGGTTTATTTAAGAATAATATTTACATTTACCAAAGGAATTGATACTAAACTAATTATTTATTTATCCACTCTTCATTTTTTTTCTCCATTTTGCATTCATTTATTTATGCAATTAGCTAGCTTTTATTTTAGATTTATTAATATTTTACAATAACAGTTACTTTTACCAAAGGATTTGTTATAGTTCAGGAACATTTTAAACTATTTATTTATTTATTCAACCACGCTTCATTTAGTTTATTTTGCATTCATTTGTTTATGCCAGCTAGCTTCTTCTTTTTTTTTTTTAAGATTTATTTTACAATAATAACCTTGTACTGATGACAAGCATCAAAGTTTTTCTTTTCATTTTGTCAACAATTCCCCCTGTTTCAGTTATTAATAATCTCACAAAACCTCAGGTGATGTTTGGGCGTCTTTCTTGGCTTCTCTGGTGGGAATGTTTAGCACTCTTACAATATATTTAATTTGATGTCTTCAATCACTTAATTTTTTGTTTATTTTGCATTAATTTATGTATCCCAGCTTGCATGTTTTAGATATATTCTACAATAATACCCCTTGTGCTGATGACATCAAGCTGTTATAGAAGTTAGAAGTTTCAGACACTTCTTGAGCAAAAATGCATTGCAACATCTTCTGGTTTCTTATGAAAACCATGATATATGAGCATGAATATGACCGTATTATTCTGTAAGACTGCATGTGGAGGGAAAGAGATTCATCTTGACCTAAAATAAGGACATGAAACAGTCACGACATCAGCTAAATAATGTATCGCAAGATAAAGTCTCGCTTTAAAGCAGAAGCAGGAGCCAAAGAGTCGTTCTGAATGCTGTTTCATGTAGTGGCGGTGAACTCACGTACTCAACAGTGTGTGTGTTTGTGTGTGTGTGTGTTTATTCATCAGATTTCTCTGAACTCTTTCAGCTCGTCCTCAGAGTCACACACATCTGATAGACTGAGCAGAGTCATTTAACGCTTGAAGGATACAGACAGCTCCTTTAAACAGCAAACCTCTTCAGGGACACACACACACACACACACACACACACGTATACAAGCATGTGAGTATGAAGTGTCCCAAAATCTCCCTCTTTGCATTTTAATGGAAATGCATTTTTGATAAACTCAACATGAAATGGTTTGCAACCCATTTTCAGACGACTAAAAAAAATAGTTAGACTTTACAATAAGGTTCATAGTTTACATGATCTAATAATGAACTGCACTTATACAGCATGTGCTTATCTTTGTTAATGTTAATTTCAACATTTAATAATACTTTATTTAAATTTTGTCAACATTAGTTACACTATGAACAAACAATGAACAGCTGTATTTTTATTAACGTTAACAAAGATTAACAAATACAGTAGCATGTATTGCTCATGGTTAGTTCGTGTTAGTTAATACATAGGCCTAACTAATGTCTAAAAAATTACCTTATTGTACCAAAAAAAAAAAAAAAACATTTTATTTGTAATAATTTGCACTGCATGTTGAGCCGTTCACACTCCAATTATTCAGTATTCAAGGTCAAAGTTTATTTCTATAGCACCTTTTAACAACACGAATGTTGACCAAAGCTTCACAGATACATCAAAAGTACACATACGTACTAAGCAATAAGGAAGTCCGCTTCGCGTCGTGCCTAACAACGCCCTTCAGCCGTGACTTATTCACGATACAGCACTTGCCTCGAGTACCTTGTTGCTTTTATAAAACGGTTACCACACAATAAAAATATTAAAGTAAAAAAAATATGTATTAGCGCAACTTTCATGAAGTAAAATCCCTAAAAGCCTTCCTTCCGCTAGAAAAAAAAAAGTCCCTGACCGTGAACAGCAACAACGTTCCAATGTGTAATATATGCATGAAAGCTCAAATAAAAACAACATAGGAACTGCAGTGTTGCGCAGTGATAAATAGAGCCGTTGGGTGAAGCGGTCATAGCCGTGTTTTATTATCACGAATAAAGCACAGCTATTGACCAATCAGAATCAAGGATTGGAACTATCCGTTTTATAAACTTAAAGGGATAGTTCACTTTGAAATTAATTTTTGGTGTGTTTTAGCTTACCTCAAGGGCATCCAAGATGTAGGTGTCTTTGTTTCCGCAGTAGTTTCAATTTTGATATTTTTAGGTCAAACCGTTCTCTCACGCGTGTACGCCACTCATACAATATATATATATTTTTTTATTGTTTTCTTTTACGACGGTCTAAACATCCCGGATAAGCGCAAATTAGTACCATTTTAATTAGCCGTCTTACCTACAATCTCTGTTCTGTGTAAACAATGAGTGACGTACACGCGAGAGAGATCACTTCCAGAGCTTGCGCAGACCGAAGCGCCGGCGCCCTCAGATCACTTGGACGTGGCTGTGTTTACAAGAGGTAAAAACGATATAAATACTGTTCGTTTTCTCACACAAACCACTCGTTTCGTGTCTTAGGCCATCAATGTGTACTTACATTTACGAGTCATTAAATCATGTTTAATTTGGACTTCTCTGTGCTGCTCTTTGAGGTGGTGACCATAGACCTGCATTATATCACTGACAGACAAGAACGGTTTGACCTAAAAATATCAAAATTGAAACTACTGCGGAAACAAAGACACCTACATCTTGGATGCCCTTGAGGTAAGCTAAAACACACCAAAAATTAATTTCAAAGTGAACTATCCCTTTAAGTAGAGCATATAAAAAAAAAAAAATAATAATTAAAAAAAAATATTAAGAAGGTAAAGAGTCATGTTGATGTTAGGCGTTTCCTCTGTTGTTAATCTGGCTCTGAAAGGTGGTCGTGGGCGGATGTCAAAGGTCATCCTCCTCTTCCTCAGCTTTACTCTATCAGACGGCTGTAATCTGCTGATCTGAGCTTCAGAAGAGACGGATCAGCCGTGATCGAACCCTGACAGCGCCTGAAATACTGTGACACGCACACCAGCTATAATCTGTGTGTGTGTGTGTGTGTGTGTGTGTGTGTGTGTGTGTGTGTGTGTGTGTGTGTGTGTGTGTGGCCGTTTCCCAGCAGGGTTGTGCACCATTCAAAACACAATTGAAGATGCGTTTTAAATTCTGATTCAGTTCATGAAGTTGCGAACCGGATCCTGAATCCTCATTTGAAATCAAGAAAGCATGGAATTAACATGTTGTCAAACACAACCAGTTAAGTATTTCCAGAAATAGTCAATTAAATTAAATGCACAAATTAATTTGTTTGTTAGTTAGTTTGTTTGTGTATTATAATAATATTTCATTTAAAAATTAAGTTAAATATATAAATGTATTCATTTTTAAATACACGATTGTGTTTATTTATTTAAATAATTAGAATAATAATATTGAATCTAATTTAATAATTAAGTTAAATATACAAATGTATCCATTTTAAATATACAATTGTATTTTATTTATTTAAATAATTAGAATAATATTTAATTACATTTAATATAAAAATGTAGGTATTATACGTTCTTAATATTTTTGTTATTATTGTTGTTGTTAGTGTAATAATAATTATTATTAATTTAATTCATTTTAAGTTGTTGTTGTTGATTAAAAAAACAACAACAACAAGAATAATTGAAATGGCTCCTATACACATTTGTGTTTAAATTATGAAATAAAATATAGAGTAACAAAATATTTCGTAAAAATCTCTAAATAACCTTTGTTTTATGGAATGTTGTGGCAACACATGATATGTCATTGTTATGTCAAGGCTATATTACATCATCAACAGATTCATATTATTATTATTGTTGATATATAGGTTCTAAAAACATTTTGGCGCTGTTTGTCAAAATGTAAAGGTTTTCATTGGTTAACTTTGTATATTTAGGCATTATTAATGATTGAATTGAATTTTTGCTTGTGTTTGAAAAATTAAACTCCTCTTGTGTGACGGTGTTGAATTTCATTGTCTTGCAATTCAGTAAATTCCAATCCAATTTCAAATTCGAATTTAACATCCGGTTTGGCCGATTCTACGGTGGCCGAGAGAGCTCAACGCGCTGCAACTGAAGAAAACACATGCAAATAGAAAAAAACGCGTGCAAATAAAAAAAACACACGCAAATTAAGAAAACATCTTCATCAGTTTCACAACACACGTGTGCTCCAAATACTCACAACACCACCAAATACATAAACGCGCTCCAAATAACACAGAGCACAACAGAAATGTTTCCAGGGGAACCAAATAAGTGACGAACCCGGCTGGGACGTGCTGGCATAGATATCCATAAATCTATGCGTGCTGGTGCTTACAGCTAAAAAATATTCTTTATTTATTTGTGCAAAACATACAGAGATTAAATTTTTTATGACATACAACTTGTATACAATGTACAAAATGTATTAACAATATGTTCAATGTCATCAGAATACAAATGAGAAAAGAACAATGAGCTGGAAACTAAAATAAATAAATAAAAAAGATAAAGAAGAAAAGCATGAAGGAAAGATATTTATCTATACATCAGTTACACTGTACAAATTGTTTCATGTTATTACATTTACATAAAGAAAAGTTTCGTAAGAAATGTTAGGTAATGTAGGGTCCAAAATTTTAAAGTTGAGACACAGATATATAACGCATATTTTAAAAGCTTTTTTTGTAAACTAAAAATAAAAATGTATTTGCATCCGTTATGTTAACAGCATTATATTTCTGTCGTAAGACCAGCTGATGGACACTGTGGTGCGTTGTCATGGGAACATCCCAGGTGAAAATAATGAGGAAATTATGTTGTCTTTAGTTGCTCCCTTCATCAAGTGCGCATCACACGGCTGCCTAACAGCACACTAGAGCATTGCTCACTCCAAAAGGGCTCTGCAATCTGCCCTTCGAAGGGAGTATGGGATAGGGAAGCTCACGAGCAATAAGCACGTCTCAGCCGTGTTCGTCACTTATTTGGTTCCCCTGGAAACATTTCCGTTGTGGTCTGTGTTATTTGCAGCGCGTTTTCTGTATTTGCATGTGTTTGCTTCAGTTGCAGCGCGTTGAGCTGTCTCGGCCACCGTACGATTCACTTCAGATTCACACTCGCGCGCGTGTAACATCCGGGTTAAAGCCATAGACAGTATAAGAAGTGGACAGAGCCATCTCATTGGAACTCAGTTGAGAGTTGAAGCCCATTTTTAGCGATTTTTGAGCACTTCCGTTCCTGACGCGCAGACTCAAACCGACTCAAACTAAGCTTGATGACGTGAGCAACCTGTCTGACAGACGTTACTCTTCTAGTAGCTGTGCGTGAAAATGGCCAACGTTAACCTTGCAGAGACGGGGAACTTGAGTAAAGAGTTCTTTGGCGTGAGTGAGCAGGAGTAAGTATTCCGTTGCTTTTATGGACTCGTTATCTATGGGCTTCTCCCTTGACGGGACGTCCCCCCGATCGCCTGCGAGCTTCTCCTCCTGTCTGTACGGTCATTTCTGTACAGCGCGACAGAGAGTCGAGTGGTTATGACGCAATCGTTAGCCTATTTTTACTAAAACTGTTTCTACAGGGCCATAATGTAACATAGAAGGTAATGGAGCACTTTATACATTGTCGTGTTTCTTTAGAAATAAATAATGGACAAATGGAGTCTTTAAACGCCTCAGATGTAAAGTTATTCGCTGTCAAAGTGACGCCAAAATGAATGGGGGTCAATGGAAATGCTAACGCAAGTGAAGTTCTGCTACAACATGGCGGCACCCGGCCGGCTTCAACTTCCGGTTGATGGATTACCCCCTTGGTTAAAGCTCGCGTGAGGTAACTGTTCTCGGGAGCGAGCGCCGTCTACACGTGACTTCCGCCGAATCTCGTCTGTTATGACGGAGTGTTCTTTTCTTTTCTGCGCTGATTGCTTTACTCTGAACCTCATTGAGATAAGAGGACAGTAAACCGACATTTGTTCCTGCAGAGGATCAAAACGATTGAACACGGGAGACTTTGAGCCAGAAGTCGTTCTCGCAATCAAATCCTATTGACTCTCCTCCCTCTAAAAACAGAACAGGGAGATAAACGAGAGAGAGAGAGATTACAGGAGCGAGCCATTACCGAGAGCGTGTTTATCTCCGCTTCCTGGTAGTGTGTGTGTGTGTGTGTGTGTGTGTGTGTGTGTGTGTAATCATTGGCCAGGATTTATCAGTAACCCCTCACGTTAGTCTCCGTCTCTTGTGTTGAACACACTCTGGACTTTGACCAGATCAATGTCTCGAAACGCTTGTGTTGTTGAGTTTTGCTAGTGCAACTTTTACTTTCTCAGTTTCTTGGCCGAACCCTCACTTTAGAATGATGTACCATGAAGAACAAACGTTAAACGGCTGTAATATAAGTCTGTTTTCCCCGGATTATTGTCCTGCCACATGTTTTCTTCAACTTCTCAGCTTCCTTGACAAACTAATGCAATGCGTCTAGGCCTTCTTCCTTCTGTTTTCATTTTTAAGTCTAGTGTTACTCTTGCATCTTAAACCTCCACCATGAGACAAAACCAAAACAAAAATGCTTCCCACAATGCAACTGGCTACAAAAACACAGTGAGCTCCACTTTTTTATCTTGAGTTTTTGTTTTTGTTTCATGCATTGAAGTCTTCTGTTCTTCTCTCCAGTCTTGGGAATTTAATTAACACCATTATGTCAAACTGTCACTAGTTAGCATGTGGATTGTGGACATACTGAATTTAGCTCTATATTAAACAAGAGTTTGTGGTATATGAATAAGAATATATATATATATTCGTGCTGTGCAATCGATTAATCACATCTAACATAAAAGTTTATATATATATATATATATATATATATATATATATACATATACACATACCGTACACATATATATTCAGAAATATATTATATAAACTCAAAGTTTTATGTTAGATGTGATTAATCACGATTAATTTATTTAACAGAACTGATAGGCCTATATATATATATAAATATATTTGATTTTATTATACATTTGTATATATAATAATATAATACAATTAAATTGTGTATATAAAAATATAATATTACTAATATAATAAAATGGCTGTCACTCCAATAAACCAGTTTTATTTTAGTATCATTCATGTGCTTTTATATATTTTTTGAAATATTTATATAATTTTTTTAAAAGGTTTTTTGGTATATTTTCTGCTTTCATTTTAATTTTAAAACAAAGACATATTTTTGGTTTTGGAAATATTTATATAATTTTTTGAAAAGGTTTTTTGGTATATTTTCTGCTTTCATTTTAATTTTAAAACAAAGACATATTTTTGGTTTTAGATTTTTTATTATTATTATTAGTGTATATTATATTATAGTTTTTATTATTTTGATTTCCATTTTAGTTGAGTTTTTCCCTTTTCTGTACATTAAGTACAGTTTTTATTTTTATTTTTTTTAGATTTTAGTACGTCTAAATTAAAAATTAAAGAAACTTTCAAATGTAGGCTATCTAACTGAATTAAATAAGTTTTTCTTTTAAGTTTTTAGTTTTAAATTGTTTTAAGTTTATTAAAACTTACCGTTTATTTTATTTTTAGTAACAAAAATGTTTTAGTTTTAGTTAACAATGCTGCCGTAAACAAACGAACTCTGTAAACAGACGTAATATGAGTGACATCCATATTAATCTGCAGTGTGGATGTATTTAACTCTGCACTTCGTAAGTTTAACGTCTTTACTTTTTCCAGAAAAAGTTGGGCAAACACGCAGCCGAAGTCTGTTGTGAAAACTGTACGAGTTGCTCTCAGTGGGACACGCGGTGATATGATGAAATGGTTTCCACAGATCTGTTTTCTTTTCCAGCGGGGATGCTTATCTGTAATGGAGAGTGAGATATGGCTGGAGTCCCGCTGAGCACAAACTCACATTACAGGAGCAAAGCAGCGTGGGAAACCTGGGGTTAAGCGTTGCACAATGCATCGTGGGACATCCATCTGTTGTGTGTCAACTCGCCCCAACGGTATACACTGTAGGCCAAAACATTTACATTGAGAAAAATATGACATGATTGAACATGTCAATGTAATAATAGTTGGCTTCAGACTTGATTCAGCCACATTTAACATTTGCAATGACTTTGCATTTTCTGATTTTAAAATATACAATGGAATGAGGATCGCAATCAAATCGGGGAACGTCTCGTTTTTTAGGTTTTGTTACAACCTGTTTACATTGGCAATACATGAAGCGATTAATACATGACAATTCTTACATATAGCTTAAAATTTATGAATTTATGTTTAGGTTTGGTTTAGTTTCCTAACACATTATATGGCATTGCAGAATTTTAAAGTCCCCCTGTGGTGAAAATCCAGCTTTTAATGTTGTTTATATGTCTATGTGGTGTTTTTAATACGCTTTAAGACAAACCATGTGTAGATTCATAAGTCGACAGCATTGCTGAGTATTTTCTGCTTAAAACTGCAGTGAACCAAAGACAGTCTCAAAAACACGGTTTGAAATCGCTGGTGTTTCTGACGTCACAAACGACCTTGTAACCAATCAGATCAACGTGTGATCGTCAACCAGTGGATCTCTGAGCTGAGTGAGTGAGTGGAGGCGGGGCTCATTCGCATATTCATAGAACCGCGCATACTAAATGAGGAAAGGGTGTCGAGTTACATTCAAGATATTTTAAGGCATGAAGAAAAAGGAAAAAACTTTAAATATATAATTTTGGTGATCAAAGATGAGTTTTAAGGGATAAAATTATTGACTACAGGGAGATTTTAAATTTATTCCAACTTTGAGCATTTGATGTGTCTCAGGGCCAAATTAATTTTCAAAGTCAAGGTTCACAAGTGACTGATTCTGCTGAAAGCAGAGCGAATTACATATTCATCAGAGAAGCCGGTTTCAGTTGGTTTGGTTTTCATGCCCAGCAGAAGTCAACATGTGGATTAATGATGTACACTCGATGGAGGCTCCCATTAGACAAATAATAGCTCTAGTGTGTAGTATGCAGACAAAGAAGTGATCTCACCATTTATACTTGTTATGCTAAACAATTCCTCGGTACAGGGCCGCATTACATTTAATTTGATCATATGATTGGGACAAATATGTGATCTTAAATTTGAATCTTGAATCTGACTACATACAGTATGTGCATTTACGAAGCCAAATCAGAAGCTTTTAAGGCCCAAAACATATTTCACAAGCACTTCAACACATGATTCTAGCTACGCAATATACATTTTTGAAAATGTTTTGAAATGTAAACACATTCTCAGCATCGGTTTTCACTTTCAGATCAACAATAGCATGAGTTAGAAGAGAGTTAGTTACACAAAAAAAGATTGGTGTAATATTTACTTTGAAACAATTGCTAAATTTCACAAATATTTACAAAGAAATGGCAAGTAACACATTGAATTAAACATGAAATATTGAAGTAAGACAGACTGAAGTAAATGATTTTCTTACTCAGTATTTTTGTCTTATTTTCCAGTAGAAATATCGAACCATTTTTAAATCAAGACACATTTGAAAAGCAAAATACCCCCCCCCCCCTCCCCAAGTTGCGCTTTTCACAATACTTCTGATAATACAAAGTCTTCTGATAAATGTATCAAAATTAAGTGAGTTTATGCTTACAAAAAAAGAAAGAAAATATCTGCCAATTGGGTAAAAAAAAAAAAAAAAACATTCAAAAGAAAAACAAGTTTATTTTTCCTCATTTTAGGCATAAATTTACAAAATTTTGATACATTTGTAAAAAAAACAAAAAAAAAAACACTTCTAATCATATGTTATTTCGCGTCTCCAGTAACTGTATCCTGATTTAGGAATGATATTTACTGGCAAACAAGACAGAAATCCTGATGAAGTCTGCTAGTTTTTGCCCCAGTAGCAGAAGACTGTGTTTGTGTACGTGTGCATGCTGGCTGAAGTTGTGTTATTGCTTAACACCTAACCTTTGTTTTTCAGATAAGTGCCGCGCTGAGTAAGTGCCAAACTGTTAAACAAGTCTGTCCGCATTTGTTGACACAACGCTTCTCTTGCCAGCACTTGCAGGTCACGTCCTCGGCTCACAGATTATCAGAGATTCGTATCTGAACTCGCTCTGTATCTTCCCGTCAGGACACCGGGGGCCAAACACAAACTCCTCTGACGCTCATGTAAGAAATACTATTACGTTGAAGTCATGTTGGCTGTTGTGTAACTCTGCAACTCACAGCGAAGACAGTGAGCGTCACAGCAGGTCATGAATGTGAAGCCGCTCACAGTTAACCCTTCGGCAGATTACTTATTTCACTTCGTTTCAATTGTGGCATCTACAAACTAATTGTGAGAATCCTTGACTGGCAGAAAGCTGCATTGCCCTTGTTTGCAGACTCTTTTTTTGACTTGTAGTTTGGTTTCATAACTGTGTCTTTGTTTAAAGTGAAACTAAATTAAATATTTTGAGCATTTAACAAGATCAATATAACTCTTTTCTGAAGAAAAAAAATGCGGAACTAATCTGGTTTGCTGGCTAATTTGTGAGTTTTGGACACTTAAAAATAGTTGCATCTAAATGAACTGGTTTATTCAAGTCCAAAAAACATTTGTATGGGTTAAATCAGGTAGAAATATCTCTTTGAGATGATAATTGCTGGATACCAATTTTACAGTGTAATATTAACAAGCTAAAGACCAGCAAACCAGCTTAGGCTAGTTTAGCTTTGAGTTTTTTTCTTAGAACTCACTAAAATAACTAGTTGGGAGACGCAGATGAAAGGCCTCTTTAAAAATTGCCCATTTGATTTCCCAAATGTGCCTTTGTTTGAAATGAAACTAAATTATGTAGTTTATGATTAACCCATTAACAATATATATATCACTTCCTGCTGAAAGAAAGATTAAACCAGCCTTAGCTGGTTTTCTGGTCTCAATTTTCTGGTTATCAAGGGTTTTGTGGCACTTTTTATCTGAGGAAGACCCATAAACCATCTTAGGCTGGATTATGTTTGGGTTTCCAGCAGGTCTTAGTTCTTGCTAACAAAATATGCTAACAAAATGCTCAACAAAATAACTAGAAACCAATGAATAGCCTCTATAACCTGGTTTCCACGTTCAGTTTTAACTTGTTGCCAAAGTGTTTGTTTGGTTTCCCAAATGTGCCTTTCTTTGGAATGAAGCTAAATTATGTTGTTTACAATTAACTCATTAAAAATATAAATCACTTCCTGCTGAAAGAAAGATTAAAGCAGCCTTAGCTGGTTTTCTGGTCTCAGTTTGCTGGTTTTAGAGTGATTTTGGCCACTTTTTAGCTGGTCACACTTGGGAGATCAGCTGAAGACTAGAAAACCATTTTAGGCTAGTGTACAATTGGGTTTCCAGCAGGTCTTAGCAAGAAACCCAACAAAATAACTAGAAACCAATGAATAGCCTCTATAACCTGGTTTCCACATTCAGTTTAACTTGTTGCCAAAGTGTTTGTTTGGTTTCCCAAATGTGCCTTTCTTTGAAAAGAAACTAAATCATGTACATTAACAATATGAATCAGTTTCTACTGAAAGAAAGATTAAACCAGCCATAGCTGGTTTTCTGGTCTCAGTTTGCAGGTTTTAGAGTGGTTTTGGCCACTTTTTATCTGAGGAAGACCCATAAACCATATTAGGCTGGATTAGGTTTGGGTTTCCAGCAGGTCTTGGCAAGAAACCCAACAAAATAACTAGAAACCAATGAAAGGCCTCTATAATCTGGTTTCCACATTCAGTTTTGACTTGTTGCCAAAGTGTTTGTTTGGTTTCCCAAATGTGCCTTTCTTCGAAATTAAACTAAATCATGTACATTAACAATATAAATCACTTCCTGCTGAAAGAAAGATGAAAGCTGGTTTTCTGGTCTCAGTTTTCTGGTTTTAGAGTGGTTTGGGCCACTTTTAATCTGAGGAAGACCCATAAACCATCTTAGGCTGGATTAGGTTTGGGTTTCCAGCGGGTCTTAGCAAGAAACCCAACAAAATAACTAGAAACCAGTGAAAGGCCTCTATAACCTGGTTTCCACACTCAATTTTGACTTGTTGCCAAAGTGTTTGTTTGGTTTCCCAAATGTGCCTTTCCCAGTTTTTATCTGATGAAGACCCACAAACCATCTTAGGCTGGATTATGTTTGGGTTTTCCACCAAGAAGCTCAACAAAATAACTAGGAACCAAGCTTGTTTCCACACTCACTTTTGACTTGTTGCCAAAGCATTTGTTTGGTTTCACAACCGGCCCTTTGTTTGAAGCAAAACAATGTCACGGGTAACTTCCTGGTATGACCAAGACCAGTTGGTTGACTAAGAGTTTACAAAGGTGTGAGGACCAAAGGCGGTTAAAGGAGAGTGCTATGAGAACCAGCGTGTCAGTACATTCACACAAACGTCACGTTCTCAGAAGTGTTTGTCTCCTAGAAGCTTGTATATTTAGTCACGCCTGTTTTACGGTGGATTCCTGCGCGCTTAATCATCCAGTAAACAGTGATTGGCAACAATACACACATTGCGTCCTTTAACCAGGTTAACTATTAACAGATAGCTCACCCGAGCACGGAAACGAAAAGCAGAAACACACACGCAGAGATACACATGAAGGGAAGTCTGAACACAGAAGGGTTTGACAGCTTTGAACACAAACCACCACTTCCCTCATGTCAGATGACTCTATCGTTAGCAGAACATTTGTCACGCTGTGGTTTTCTAACTGAGTTGTTTATTTTCTCTCCGTTTCTCGAGTTCCTGAGGTCGTAGTAAGACTGACACATGCCGTACCGAGAGAAGCACGTGGTGTCTGTCTCATCCAGACCTCAGAATCTGGTTTGCACGTGTTTGCGAACTACTAAGGAATCTTTGGCTCTGTTTCAAATCCTAGTGAGTCAGTGTTTTAAGTCATCACAAATCTAAGGCCCTTGATGCATTGAAGCACAATGACAACACAAAAGACAATGGACAATGCATGATAGATGAGACGACACATATATAATAGGGGTGTAACAATATATTGTCTGTCACAATATATCGCAATTCAAAAAGGCAACCATATGTTGCGTGGATAGTGACAATATGTATTATGTAGTTCACCAAAAATGAAAATTACTGTGTTTTAGTGTCAGTACATTAAAGTACTATATATAATGTTGGATTTGGTGTATAATAATGAAATGGGGGAATATTTGTGGGTCCTGATAATGCCAGATGTCTGATGTTACCAGTAAAATGTGGCCGACATTATTTTACATATATCTAGTCTGTGACAGCGCAAGCATATTCGTCTATAATAATTCAGTATTTTCAGCTTTATAATCATGAATATTGTTATTCTGGTGTCTCTATTGTCCTGTGCTTTGGGTTTCCAGCACCAAGTCCAAGTCTATTCATTTACACACACAATGTAAAACCAAATTTAGCATTTTAATCAACAGTGCATTTTTTGTTAACCTTTTATCATAAGTCTTGGAGTATCGCATTAATATCATATCGTGAGTTCAGTATCGTGATATGAGGGTATCGTTACAGCCCTAATATTAGATCTAAATATGAATGAACTAATATTGTGCGTTTTATGCCCATCAGAGTGTCGACAGCTTAGCAACATGCTTACGCTGGTTTTACAAGTTGTTGCCTAAGTCGAGTGTTACTTATGAGGGTCATTTCGTAGCATAACAGTTGTGAGAATATCGGATGTGTGTTGGATCCGTGCACTCGGCCTTAAAGTGACAGCAGTCTAATGCGTTCTGCATTCATGCAATCAAACAACAAGAGAAGGGTTTGTCTTAAAGGGATAGTTCACCCCAAAATGAAAACTCCGTCAGTAATTACTCTCCCTCATGTTGTTCAACCCCGTAAGACTTTAGTTCACCTTCAGAACACAAATTAAGATATTTTTTATTCAATCTGAGAGCTGTCTCACTCCTCCATAGGCTTCTTAAGGGATCGAAACTGGCCGGCCCAAAAGTTATGAAAGACATCGTTAAAATAGTCCGAGTGACTACAGTGGCTCAACCTTAAGTTTATCAAGCGACGAGAATACTTTTTGTGCGCAAAAAACAAACAAAAATAACAACTTTATTCAACTATTCATTTCCTTCTCTGTGGGCCATGAGATTACACGTAGTGTAACAGTGCAGCGCTTCTGGTGTACGTCACACGCAGGCTCACTATTGGCCGACGCTGGTCATGTGTGTGATGATGCGTGTGACGTACAACCTAGAAGCTTTGCGCTGTTACACTACGTGAAATCTCACGGCCCAAAAAATGCTTTTTATCCCTTTAAAGCATATTAAAAGCACCACATAGACATATAAACAACATTAAAAGCTGGATTTTCACCACAGGGGGACTTTAAGATAATCTTCTGAACAGGACTGCATTTTTTCCTCAATATTTTGGTATTTTTATGCGAATCAGAGTGTTAATCAACATCAATCATCAGGTGTTTTTGCAAGTTAAGTACACTGTTAAAAAAAATTATATGATCAATAAGTTATGACAATGTGTTTTTACATTGCTTTAACTCACCAAAATAAGTTAAGCAAACTTTTTTTATAAGCTATACAAGATTAAACAACTTATTTTTTTTTATTTATTTTATTTTTTTATTATGCAATCCAATACAGGTGACTGATACAACAAAAAAACATCAAGGCCACATACATAAACATCAACACTTAAACATGAACATAACATACATAAAAGTGTGTGTGCGTGTATTAGTGGGTGTGTGAGAGGAAATAACTTAAAAGAGGAACATCTTTTAGATTAAACAACTTTAAGTCAGTTCAATGTAATTTAAGTTGAAATGACTTAAACATCCAAGTTGATTGTACTTAAAAATTTAAGGCAGCAATTTTTTTTTTTTTACAGTGTCGAATGTTTTCAAATTGTTCACTTATTAGGGAGGATTTCAGCTTTGCTGCCTAGACCGCAAGGCTTTGAACAGGTTGAGTCGTCAGGTCGTGTGTTTTGTCAACATCAACAGATGTGCATTTGCTGCTGAACTGGAGTCTGATTGGAGGACTGGTTGTGTTGTTGAGTTGAGTTTTGTCATCATCACGATGGACAGTGGAGGAAGGAACGGGAGGGGTAGAAAGAAAGTGTGTGTTATTTGAAATGTCACCTTGGGACCGCCGGGCATCTGCTCCACCACGGTTAGCCACCGCTTAATTGCCAGGGAAACAATCCCGACCTTGGCTGATGGGAACGTGGGCGGCACACGAATGTCCTCATCCGCTACTCCCACTGACATTCTTTTAATTCCATCCGAGCGGGAGCGACTCGCGCTGAATTTATCATGAGGATTCAGAGCCGCTCGCTCCACTTATGTAAGTCGCCGTAACGATCTCCATGACAACCAGCTCCACGGCAACACATGCCCGCCTCCCTGTAGTGAGCTGTTTCCATGGCAACCGGGGGAATCAGAGCAGCATCCTTTTGATGATGCTCTTCAGAGATGACACCCTTTGCACATCTTTTATGTGTCAGAAAATAAGAAGAAGCGCCTGAAAGTAGGTTACGTGGGAGAAATCTACAGCTCCGGGCGTCTGAAATGACTGATGGTTCTCACAAATAGACTCGCAGCGCAGTGATTTATAATGCATTCGGGTGCGGCGAGCGGCACATGCAGGGAATTCACTAAGAATAATGTTGTTTATTATTCTGAATATGATTCTAGCCCACACTAAAACTTTGAATGTTTGCTGTTAATCGGTGTTTTTCTCAACTGATGGGTCACGATCAGTGCTATTTTAGATGCTATTATAGGTTTTATTATTATTTTGAATTTCTTTTTTTCTTTTTTTTTCTTTTAATTTTAGTGAACATTTTAATGCATTTGTTGTTTTATGTATCTACATCTTTTTTTTTTTTTTTTTTTGATTTAGTTATACCATGGTCTGTCTGATAGTTTCAAAAATGTAACCAGTATTTACAATAAATATATAAAATTAATAAATTATTATAGCTAAATATTTAATATTATACTAAATATTTATGTAATAATGTGAATTTAAAATCATTTTTATATTTGTTTCAATATATTTCTATTTAAGAAATTGATGCAAACCCATTTGAGAACGACTTCACGTTGGTGTGATTCATTTGAGTAATTGCTTCAGTCACTGTCACACTTTACATGTGTTTCTCCATGTGTCCGTCATCCTCGGATCTGACACTCGACAGACAAACGTCCTCCTCCAGGGCTCGTTCTCCTCCCGTTACACCAGCGAGAGTCTGCTCTCACACACACACACACACACGCATTCATCTCATTGCATCAGCATGAGCAGTTTGTGGGTTTTGGCAGTGGTTTTTCATTAACCTTGTGCAACTTCCTATCAGTGTGTAACTGTAACACTGTGTGGCCTGACTCCCAACCGAAAGAGAGAAACGAAAACACTAGTGTCTCACTCACTGTGCGTGTGTGTGCGTGTGTGTGTGTGTGTGTGTGTGTGCGCTGGAAAGGGTTTTCGATGATGTTTGTGTTCTATTTGTGTGTGTTTATGTGCACAAACTGCTGAACGGATGTTTACTTGAGATTTTGAAATGACATCTTGACATCAAAAATTGTTATCGTTAACTAAAACTAAGACCAGAAAAATACATTTTCGTTGCTTTTATTAAAAAAAAATATGTTTCATTTCGTTGCTGATTTTATTTCAGCAACATTTCTAATTTAGTTCTCATTTCATTTAGTTTAACTTGATGCACTAAAATAAATAAAAGTAAAAGTTTAGCACATGGTTCCATCATCCTGACGTTTCTTTAATGGGTAAGATCTCAAGGTATTTTCACATTTTATTTTACGACATAAAATACATCAGTAATACACTCGTGATTTTGTTGTTTTAAGCTTTTCATGTCTTGAATAAGGTGAACACGTGTGTTAAATGACTACAGGTGTTCAGTGACACTAAACGTCATTCATCTACTCGTGTTTATAGTCACACTCTTGCAAACTATTTTATCTCAAACTTTCAGTGATGTTTATAAATGAAGTAAGAGTCATTGAAGCGTAATGGTGGTGACGTCGTGCAACAGTTTAGCTTTTCACTTCTGTCGACTCTATTTAGGCTCATTTGTGAAGATTATCATGATGAACAAAACGTGTAAGAATCATAAACTTATTTTATTTAAGGTTTTTGTTGAGAGTAGCAGGGTGATGCAATCTTCAGGTTTGGCCTACAAAAATACATCATCAATGCAACACTCAGTATATTTATCAGTGTATTGCATTTTCACTTTCATCAGCTAAATAACTTTCACCAGAAACTTTGCATTGCATGTTAAGGATGATCAGTTTAAGATCATGCACACTCATTTAAAGCACATGTCATGTAAAAGTCCTGCAAAGTTTTAAAGATCAAAGTGCCCGACGAATAAAGTTATTGTCTCCTAAAAGAAAGAATCGTCAGTGATTCCAGTCTCCCTTCCTCTTACATTCCTATGTTACAAATTTGCATAATGCCAGGCTACGATTGTCATTGGCTGCCGGTGAACGACATCATCTTTGCCCCGCCCTCAAACACTAGTTGTTTCTGAGACTGGAAGAGTTTAGTTATATGTAAAGGATGAGGACTTACGCTGGAATTGAAATGGAAAAACCAAAGCCACAGTGCTAGCCTCCTGAAGCGAAATGCAGATATAGTAATCGGCATTTTGTTTAAGCGGTCGGCCAATCACAACAGACTGGGCCGTCTGACCAATCAGAGCAGAGTAGCTCACGGAAAGGAGACTGACTCTTCGAACGAACCGCTTTCAGACTCTTTGGTCAGATTTACACTGCAGGTCTTGATGCCCAATTCTGATTTGTGGACCATATCTGATTTTTGTTTTGTTTTGATGACCAGCTTACATCTTCTTTTAACAGTGACCCATATCCGATATCTGCATTTACACTATACACTTGGTGAAACCACCCAAGGTAGACGTACTGACCCAGAAAACCTTAAGCCATCTTTAAAGGGATAGTTCACCCAAAAATGTAAACTCTGTCAGTAATGACTCGCCCTCATGTTGTTCAACCCCGTAAGACTTTCGTTCATCTTCAGAACACAAATTAAGATATTTCTGATTAAATCTGAGAGCTGGATCACTCCTCCATAGGCTTCTTAAAGGGTTAGTTCGCCCATTTAAGACATGAAGTTGTATGCAATTCTTACCAGCACTATAGTGCATACACACTGACCCACTCTGTTGTCACCTCCCTGGTCAGAGTTCTGGCCGCTGGAAGTTTTTCAATAAAGTACTCCCGGTTATTTTCCGGGGCCACAAAACTGTGCGTTTTTACGTGAAAAAATGATTTGCGTTTCAAAGCTTGATTAATTTACCACACAAAAAACACGCCGGTCAAAATTCATACCTCAGTTTTAATCGGCACTATTTTCTATCCATTTCTATCAATCCGCGCTGCTGTCAGCGTCAAAAGTGCGCACGTTCCGATCAGCTGTTGATAGCGCGACTCGCTGACAACATGTCTGACTGCGAAACTTCTGATGATGATACCAATTTTAGCACAATGTCAGACGGATCAGATGATGAAAGTAATTTTAGCACAACGACAATGTTATTGATTGCAACACAAAACCTCAATTGTGTGTGTGTTCAATCAAATAGTTTTCTCAGCAAATTGTACCAATATCCCTATATACTGTTTTTATATTAGACATCTTTTCACGTGTTTTATAATGGAGTCTAAACATCAGCTTGTTTACCGTACAGTTTAGACATGGGATCATAAAGTTAGTAAATAGAGCTTACCCATGGTATTACAGCAAAACTCTTTAATTCTCCTTTTCCTCCTTGGTTGGGGATGTAATCGTCTTCGCTGAAGTGAGCACTACACACACGAAAATCCTTTATTCTGGATATTTTAGCTCCCGCAGAGTAGCCGATGGCAACCAGCCAAAGCTGTCTCATAGTTATATTCGAAACAGGAAAACGATGGAATCTGAAGTTTGAAACCCGGCACGTCCTTGTGGTCACAGCCTGGGAATTTACAAGTTCGCACCATTGCTAATTTAATACTTTTTACATCGTTGTCAATCGATTGTGTAAACACTATGGAACAGCTGATCGGAACGTGCGCACTGTTGACGCTGACAGCAGCGCGGATTGATAGAAATGGATAGAAAATAGTGCCGATTAAAACTGAGGTATGAATTTTGACCGGCGTGTTTTTTGTGTGGTAAATTAATCAAGCTTTGAAACGCAAATCATTTTTTCACGTAAAAACGCACAGTTTTGTGGCCCCGGAAAATAACCGGGAGTACTTTATTGAAAAACTTCCAGCGGCCAGAACTCTGACCAGGGAGGTGACAACAGAGTGGGTCAGTGTGTATGCACTATAGTGCTGGTAAGGATTGCATACAACTTCATGTCTTAAATGGGCGAACTAACCCTTTAAGGGATTGAAACTGGCCGGCCCAGAAAAGTTAGTAAAGACATCGTTAAAATAGTCCGAGTGTCTACAGCGGCTCAACCTTAAGTTTATCAAGCGACGAGAATACTTTCTGTGCGCAACAAACAAACAAAAATAACGACTTTATTCAACTATTCATTTCCTTCTCTGTGGGCCGTGATATTTCACGTATTGAAACTACGCAAAGCTTCTAGGTTGTACGTCACGCATCACACACATGACCAGCGTCGGCCAATAGTGAGCCTGCGTGTGACGTACAACACAGAAGCTTTGCGCAATATCACTACGTGAAATCTCACGGCCCACAGAGAAGGAAATGAATAGTTGAATAAAGTCGTTATTTTTGTTTGTTTTTTGGGCACAAAAAGTATTCTCGTCGCTTGATAAACTTAAGGTTGAGCCACTGTAGTCACTCGGACTATTTTAACGATGTCTTTCATAACTTCTGGGCCGGCCAGTTTCGATCCCTTAAGAAGCCTATGGAGGAGTGAGACAGCTCTCAGATTTAATCAGAAATATCTTAATTTGTGTTCTGAAGATGAACGAAAGTCTTACTGGGTTGAACAACATGAGGGAGAGTCATTACTGACAGAGTTTACATTTTTGGGTGAGCTATCCCTGTAAGGTCAGCAAACCTTCGGGTTGAGCTTTCGTACACCATTGAAAAGAGTCACGTGATCGCGTGCATCATTCGCCACTGTCATTCGCTTTTTCAAAGACGTTAGACTCGCATTGACGGAAATATCCGGTTACATGTCAGACACAAATGCACGGATCAGATGTATTCCCGCATATGAATGAGTCCTGGAACCGATCTGGGAATATCAGAATCCATGTGCTTTTTTCCTGCTTACTCGTTCATGGGTCATATCCGATCTGTGCCACATGGGAGGAAGACTTGAATTGGGTCACTTGAACAATGTAATGTAAATGCGGCCTTTGAGAAATGAGGTGATGTGCAATGTTTATAATGAGAAGTGATTTTTGACCTCGGATGGATGCATGTGAACCAATAGGAGTATAGCGTAATGGGGCACTTTAAAACGCAGAAATGTTCCTATTGCGTCTGTTCCTCTGTTGTGCATCGAGGTTCTGTTTAATGTGCAGCAGAAAACATCCCTGGCAGCGTCGCGCACATCAAAGCCATCAGACACGTAATCCCCCATGAGTCACAGCACACACACACACACACACACACACACACACACACACACACACACACACACACACACACACACACACACACACAGTCACAAATCAGAGATTTGATTGGCTGGTTGAAACTGTAGCATGCACAGGTTTAAAACTGAAATCGCTGGAACTGGGTCACTCGGCGCGGGCTGGTCCATGCTTTACGTAACGCGTAATCTTTGTTTTGTGGCTGTTGGAGCAAAATAACAATGTTTAAAGATCTTTGCATCACTTATTGAGGTCACTGAAGTGAGGTATTTTACAGTAGTGGGTCTGAGATGGGGTTTTAAACCAGTATAGAGAGAGATGGGTGACCAATGGTATAATACTGAAATGCATACAGTTTAACCAAAGTAAATATATATATTTTTAATTTTACAGTATTTTAATTCTACAATATATACTAGAAATGAATATTTACTAATATTTATTTTTAACTTTTTTTATTTTTCATGTAGTTTTTCATGATTATATTTAAAACATTTTTCATTCATTATAACATCCAGCTCAACATAATATTTTTTTGTCAAATTTCTTCATCAATAATTAAATTCAAAGTGGTCAAAAAGATGCACTGCAATTTTTACACCCCTTTTATTTTACTTAATTATTAAACGTATGTTTTCTTTTATTTAGCCTATTTATTTATTTTATTTTCATGTAGTTTTTAATCATTGCAACATTTTTTATCTATAAACCTTACACAATCCTATTTGCAGATTAGTCAATTTTATGGAGTTTCATTTTCTTAATTAATAATTAAAGTGGTCAACCAGACACACTGCAACTTTGGCACCACTTTTATTTGATTTAATTATTAATGCAAGTTTTTTTTATTTTCATATAATTTTTATCATTATATTACAACCATATTTTTCATCCATTAAACTTAACACAATAAGCTTTGTCTTTTACAGAGTTAGTTTATGGAGTTCTTAATTAATAATTCATATCAAAGTGGTCAACAGGATGCACTGCAACTTTGGCACCACTTTTAATTTACTTAGTCATTAAATGTTTTTAACGTTATACTTTGATTTAAAAATAATAATAATCGTATGACAAATATCTAAATTGGCGGACATACACTATCAATGCTGCAGTTGTATTGCAAAACCAGTGCTGTGTTTACTTACTGTATATTAATAACCTCCACTTTTCTGAAGTTTGATCTTTTGAGGTCTTTTCAGGAAACCCTCATGGGGAGTTTTTACTCGAATGACTGGCAATGTGAACGAACACTTTCATCTGAGGCGCTAAAACAACCAATCATCTCCAACTAATCTCATAATCATTTTCTGTAAATTCTCGGCCTTTATCTGATGTAAGAATCTGCTCTGAGAAATTTCCAAAATGTCAAATTCTTATTTAAGATAATTGGACTTTTTAAAGCATCAAAAGCGTCAAAATACTGATGAATACTATAAATTGTCACTCTTAGCAAACTAAAGTGGCAACGGTATATGATGTAGTTATTTTGATAATTAATATGAATGCGTCGGAAAGTGCAAAAACAGCTTCACATTATAAAACACTTTAATTCAAAAGTAATAGTATAATACAAACAGTTTGAATATAAATTGGATGAGAAACCTGTAAAACCCTGATGATGTGTGTACCGTTACACACTATATATATATATATATATATATATATATATATATATATAATCATACAAAACAACTCAAGCCACATATTTCACAGTATTCAGATGCGTCGTGGCTCTTCGGCTTTAAGCACTGTTCGTCTCTGAGCTTCTGTGGCGATCAGGTGTTGAAATCAAACACATGCATGAGAACACACACATTTCTTCGAGAAGTGTACAAGAGGTCGGGAGTTTCCAGCACTAATAATGATAATTAATGACTATTTACTCTGTTTTCCAGAGGTCTCTTCACTCGCAGACGCCGGAACGATGATGCATTCTTCTGTGCTGAACTTTCTCGGCTCACTTGTGCAAGATAGACAAAATGTGCATCAATCTGTGCAAAACTGTGATGCATAATAGGTCCAAAAAGTTGGTAATTGTTGTGCATTCTCTAGAAACAGAAAAATACCACTTTTATCTCAGTAAAATGCACATTTTATATTGCATTGCATTTAACTCAGGACTTCTTCCTTGCAAAAGTGCGAGTGTTTTTTTAATGCATTGTGAGACCTTACAGTAGAAATACAATGACACTATGCCTGATTCACATTTGTCATGATTAATGGGGCCTGAACCTGAGAAAAGAAGCAATTAAAGTAATTTAATTATTTTTTCTGAAAGAGCTTGAGGCAAAACTGGCTTCACTCTCTCAGACACTCAAAATCTGCCATGATCATGTCAACAATTAAAATATTATTCAAAACAATTTGAGCTCAATTGCATTTGTGGCGTAATGTTGATTACCACAAAAAAAAAATACTTTTTGACTCATGCCTTGTTTTTATTTCATAAAATTCAAGCGGTAAAGGAATTTACAAAGGAAGTGAAAGAGGCCGGATTTGAGAGGATTTAAAAGCACTTTAATGAATCCTGACAGAACGTGTGTACTATTTATTTGAGCTGTGAAGTTGTTTGAATTATTTTTACAGTCGTTTTATAGTATTATGTTAACATGGCAACATAAAATGTGTATTTTACTGAGTTGTATTTTTCTGTTCGCACAACAATTACCAACTTTTTGGACCTATTATGCATCACAGTTTTGCACAGATTGATGCACATTATGTCTATCTTGCACAAGTGAGCCGAGAAAGTTCAGCACAGAAGAATGCATCATCGTTCAGGCGTCTGCGAGTGAAGAGACCTCTGGAAAACAGTAAATAGTCATTAATTATTATTATAAGTGGTGGAAATTCCCGACCTCTTTTATCACCGTACACTTCTCGAACAGTCTGCAAATGACTAAAGAAACGTTGTCAGCAAGATGGAAGAAAACTGTACATTTCTTGTCTATTATTACCACCCACTGCTACTTATACCAACGACGGAAATAAGCGCAGTTACAATAGCTAAATATGTGGGAGAGCGTTATATAGAGTGACGATATTGAATTGCAATATGTAGCACTTCAAAGTCAATAGCAAATCAAAACTAGTTAGCACATCCTTTATAATTGAAAAGGTTTAATGAGAAAATATGGTTATGTTTACACTTAAAATAGTCACAAAATGTAAGATGATGAATGATAACTTATACCATTATTTTGACCCAGCATATGTTACCTGAGAGAGAGAGAGAGAGAGAGAGAGAGAGAGAGAGAGAGAGAGAGAGAGAGAGAGAGAGAGAGAGCAACAGTTACTGACCATGTGACGAAAGGCCTTTGCACACTGAGTCCGAAATTCACGTCTGACATTTTCGCACGTTAAAAATAAATACGACCTCACATTATGTCAATCAATTGGATCAGGTTCGATTTTCTGCGTTTTTCGCATCCGTAGCGAGCAGTTTGAATGGTGTTTTGACAACTCAGAGCCACCGAATCACGACGTATACGAAAAAAAGCATACGAAAATTTCAGACTTAAAACCCAAGTGTGAGACGTTCAAACTGACCAATCAGATAATTACAACTTCCCCCATTATACTTAAGGTGTGTAAAATTCATCGACCCCTAAAGTACACACATGTTAGCCAACAGGCCTCGATCATACTGTGCCTTTGGGAACTCCACATGGTCCTTGTGGTAAGAAAGAGGGGGTGGAAAACAGTAAAGCACATGTCTTTGTTCGTTTTCAAATATCTTGGATTATTTTCAATCCTACGATTTCAACACCTGATCGCCACAGAAGCTCAGGGACAAAAAGTGCTTAAAGTTATTGAATTCACTCTAATGTATTTCTGTGTTGACTAGACTACAGGTTTATGGTGGACTCGTGTGGTTTTGGCGGATCTCACATCTGGGTAAACAGGAGAGAGAAAGAGACGCTGGTGTGTTTGTTTGCAGAAAAACCTGCTAATGGAAGACGAACCATATAGAGGCATTAGTCCAGACACCGACAGCAGGATAATAAGATTAAGAAGAGAGCTAAAGGAAGGTAGG
>JARWKJ010000001.1:2934463-2949463 GCA_029959095.1 Rhinichthys osculus
CCAAGGGTGTAGCACCAAATTTAATTCAATCAAAAATAGAAACATTTCAAAAGATCCATAGGGTTCACGAACGAGTGAATATAGTCTAAAATATATTTTCAAATATATTTTGCATTTACCTAAAATGTGTTGTAAGATCAGAAATGTTTTATAATATGGCATTTGAAGGTTTAAATTAAATTTATTTTCATCTTGAAAACTATATTTCCTTAAGCTGCACTATTTACAAAATTATATTTGGGCCGGAAAAACTTTGCTGTGTGCGCACGCATGACTGTGTTCATGAATCATATGCATAATATGCAGAACTGTCGAAAACCTGAGGAGTCCAGATCTTGTTAAATGGCAAACGACTGTAATCGTTTATAAGAAAATATTCATATTTAACACGTTACAAAGTAAAATATCTAGCTTCCGGCTAAACGAACATACAAATTAAAAGTAATGCGACGTACTGCTGATATTTACGCTACGCCATGAAGCACTACACTACTTCTGACGTCACAAGTTGCGTAGGATGCGGTTTAGGCGTAAGTGGAATCCGTATGATCATTTGGGCGAAAGCTAGAATTTTACTTTGTAACATGTTAAATACGAATATTTTTCTTAAACAAACACATCGCTTCCCTTCAGAAGGCCTTTATTAACCCCCCGGAGCCTGTGGAGCACTTTAATGATGGATAGATGCACTTTTATGATGGATAGATGCACTTTTATGATGGAAAGATGCACTTTTATGATGGATAGATGCACTTTTATGATGGATAGATGCACTTTTATGATGGATAGATGCACTTTTATGATGGATGGATGCACTTTTATGATGGATGGATGCACTTTTATGATGGATAGATGCACTTTTATGATGGATGGATGCACTTTTATGATGGATGGATGCACTTTTATGATGGATAGATGCACTTTTATGATGGATAGATGCACTTTTATGATGGATGGATGCACTTTTATGATGGATAGATGCACTTTTATGATGGATAGATGCACTTTTATGATGGATAGATGCACTTTTATGATGGATAGATGCACTTTTATGATGGATGGATGCACTTTTATGATGGATAGATGCACTTTTATGATGGATGGATGCACTTTTATGATGGATAGATGCACTTTTATGATGGATAGATGCACTTTTATGATGGGTAGATGCACTTTTATGATGGATAGATGCACTTTTATGATGGAAAGATGCACTTTTATGATGATGGATGCACTTTTATAATGGATATATGCACTTTTATGATGGATAGATGCACTTTTATGATGGATAGATGCACTTTTATGATGGAAAGATGCACTTTTATGATGGAAAGATGCACTTTTATGATGGATGGATGCACTTTTATGATGGATATATGCACTTTTATGATGGATGCATGCACTTTTATGGACTTCAAAACAGCCATTCACTCCCGTTGTAAAGCTTGGAAGAGCCAGGACATGTTTTAATATAACTCTGATTGTATTCGTCTGAAAGAAGAATGTCATATACACCTAGGATGACTTGAGGGTGAGTAAATCATTTTTGGGTGAACTATCCCTTTAAACTTAAGAGCACAGGATGTACATCACTGTTTTGTATTTTTGTGAAGATTTTTAAATCAGGAATAGCGGCGATACTGAGTCAGTGTTGCGCTCGGTTGCAGACCGGATTGCAGGATGGCGCCCGCGTTTGATGTGTGGGTTAAATAATTGAGTCGACAGATTAAAGTGGGAGCTTCAGCCCTTTGCCACGAGGCTCTCGGGATGAAGGAGAGGTGGGAACGTCTGCGGATGAATGGGGGAATAAAAGTGTGACTCATTTCCTGACCGGAGAAACCCTAGATCTGACTCTCGTACTTCCATCGGGAAGTTCATCCAGGGCGTCCGTGTGCTTCTGAGTCAGGGAGCTGTTGGGCTTTCAGGAATCCTTGCGTCGATGCCAAGAGCTCTCAGACAAAGCAAACCCGCCGAGATCTGCCTCTCCTCTCAACTCTCACACATGGAAGCCATTTCAGAGGCCTGGCTTGGAAACCGAGCCAAATACTCTCTAAATGACAGACTGTATTTGTGTCATGTGTGCTGTTTCTTACAGATTTTCCATGTTCCCTAACAGTAAAAAGACTAGTCATACAAAAGGCCTTCTGTCTCATTACTACAGACAGATAGGCCCTACTTTATTGGGCTTTCTTTTACAAGAAAAAAATAACTGTATTGGATGTGTAAGCATGACTGTGTTTATGAATCATATACATGCAAATGCAGCAAAAAAGACTAGTCATGCATTGGGTTTCGTACGGATAAAAATGGGACATTAATGGAAAAGGTTGTCTTTTTCTTTCACTCAGAGTAGAAAAAAAAATGTAGTAGATGAGCATTTCTCACTAGTAAGTCGTAAGGTTTGGAGAGTGAGTAAAGGATGACAGGATTTACAATTTTGGACACACTTTAGGTTCCAATTCTCACTATAACTATGACTTTTTCCTCAATAAACTCCTAATTACTGCTTATTAATAGTTAGTAAGGGAGTTGTTAAGTTTAGGTATTGGGTGGATTAAAGGATGTAGAATATGATCATGCAGAATAAGGCATTAATATGTGCTTTATAAGTACTAATAAAAAGCCAATATCTTAGTAATGTGCATGCTAATAAGCAACTGGTTAATAGTGAGAATTGGACTCTAAACTAAAGGTAACAATTATTCTCATTAAACATGCACTGTATGTTCATGCAATGATACCTTGTGTAGTTTCAGACTTCATACCTTTCACTCGCCATCGGATGCAAATCCGGGGTTTTTAGAAGAAACTAATCGCTGGATTCACCAAAGTTCTCTAGGTTAGTGGGATCAAATCTTTGAAAAGACTGAATGTTATATATTCTTGAAATCAAAAGGTACATTTAGTCCATGTCTGCAGCTTTAAGAGGCTTTCGTTACATTACTCACTGACTGAAGTCAACAGACAAATCTTTTGGAAAAACTGACCAAGAATATTGATGACATCATCTTGCACTCAAAGGCGTGTCCCACGTTTTGTCCAATAGAATGTTCTCGAACATTTCATATGAGTTTTATGAATGAGCTTGTACAAATTCATACGAAGTAGCAACCGAAATATAAGATGGTTATGAATTGCAATGAGAGTGTGTTTGGTATATTTGGTGTTTAAAAGAGGATACAAGCCCTTCCACATCCTATTTCTGTTTAAAAGTTGGAAATATGTCAAAACAGGATAGAAAAATGCCATGAGTCATCATGAGTCAAATTAGGTAAAAACAATAGATTAGAATAGAATTCACTATTGCTCCTATTCACCTTTACACTGTAAAAAAATATTAATACTTGAAATATATGGTAAAAAACTGGCAGTTGTGGTGTCCAGAACATTTTAAGTTTTACAGATTCAACTTTGTTTTAACTGATATTATGTTAATATATAAAAAATTACATATTTTTATCTTTATAATGTACTGACAGTGACCTTAAAACACATGTAGTAAAGAGAAAGTCCTCAAAGTTCATCACTAGTAGCTTTTCCACAAGCTGAAGTAAATACTAAAATATAGACACAATCATGATAACACACGACCATAAAATAATGCAATAAACATTAATTTAACAACACAAGATTTAACATAAAACCCTAATGTACATACGTAACTGATAAGAATAAAACAAAGAAACTTTTATTTCAATGATAAACCATCAAATTCTGTGAATGTCAATTTATGGTGTAAATTGTACTTTTACTGTAAAATCACGTGAAATTTTTCATAAGATATAGATACAGTTTGTCACCTTATATAGAGTAAGTTAGCGTACCTTTAACAAATTAACAGGTTTTTACTGTAGCATTTTCACAATATTCTTTTTCGAGTGCATGCACTTGTGCATTTGGGTCAAATATGGTCAAACCCAAATGTTGGGTTAAAAATGTCTTTTAAAAATTTAACCCAACGGCTGAGTTTGTCCATATTTAACCCAAAGTTGGGTTGAAACACCCAGCATTTTTTCGAGTGTGTACACATTTCTGTTGCATCATCTGTTTGTGTCGTCCTGTGTTTCACTTTGTGTTTTATAGCGTGCTCAGACGGTGTGTGGTGTTGCTGTGGTCGTGTGGGATCTGTGTCTGGGTGCATGTGTCTGTGTTTGTCGCTACGCTACACTAAACACAATCCTCTCGCCCCGACAGCGGGTTCATGCGGGTCTCGCGGCCCAAACCCCTGTGGCTCCTTCTGTCTATGAGGGACGAAGAGACCAGACGCTCTGTTTGTTTGGCACATGAACACCAAAACCACTGAACCTGTGAGGATCAAATGTAAAGGTTTGAGAAAAACCCATATTCATTAACCATTATTTGGTTTTAAAAAGGTGTGCTGTGTAGATCAGACCATGTTTGAAATGTTTTTTAAAGGGCTCCTATTATGCTTTTTTACATGTTCAACTTTCTTTAGTGTGTAATGTTGAAAAAGGTTATCCTCTATCAGTGTCAGTGTTTCTGAACTCCCTGAAACGCCTCCATTGTAGTCTTGAGTTTCTTCCGGGAACGAACACGTCACAATATTCCTCATTTGAATAATTAATGCGCAGAATAAAGGGGCGGGGCCTGGTTGAGTTAGTTAGTAGTGTGTTAAACTGGCGGTTATGGTAAGAGCGGGACATTTCCCAAACACACTCAAAGCGCTCGACCAATCAGAACACACTGATCCAGCCGACCAATCAGAGCACAGTGTGCTTTCAGAAGGCGGGGCTTCATAGAGATAGGAAGTAAACAGAGCGTTACTGACAGACTGGGAAGAGAGAAGCCGCAACAATGGAGAATATGAGGAAAATAATGTGTTTTTGAGCATTCAAGAATGAAAACCTGTTCAAGTAGAGCCTAAAAACTAAATCAAGACTTTGCAAAAGGGCATAATAGGTCTGCTTTAAAAATTGCACCTAACTTTTAAAACAGTATGTAGAATACACACGTCAAACTTGTTCTAAAATTGTCTCAAAATAGCAAATATGTTTGATATCATCTGGTTGGATGGAGTCAGAGACAAAAAACATTAACACACTATACACTTGCCCAAAATCTGCAGATCGAATCCCCTCACACTGCAAATCTGTACAAAAAGTTTTTGTAGTTTTTTAATGTGCTGCTTGATATTATGATAATCATCTGTGAATTATACTGAAACTGTGTGGCGTTGATGCAGCATTATGCAAAAACAATAGTTTTCAAATAGTTTCGAAAATACTTTCCGTTTCAGAAATGCAGTATTAACAATCAGCAATTATTTTACATGTAAGAAAGTGAAAGTGTTCAGCTGATCATGTGATCTCAACATGAGACCGCTTTTATTAGAAAACGAATGTATTGTCTACATCACATATGAGTTTATGAATTAAAAATGTCTCCAAAAGTATTATTTACATTAGTGAACGCTATAAACGCAAACCAATAATGAACAATATACAGCATTTGCTAATCTTATGTTAATTTCAACATGTTAATTAAAATCAAAAGTTCTGTGACATGAACAAACAATGAAGCATATTCTTATTACCTAACATTAAATATTAATAAGTGCTGTGAAAATATATTTTTCATTGCTAATGCATTACAAACAGGACCTTATTGTGAAGTGTTTCCATATATTACTAATTTCTTCCAGGTTAAAACTTTTAATGGGTGCAGTTTTATTATTTACATTACAGTACATTATTTAAAATCCTATACAGTTATGATCAAAAATATTCTGCAACGCAATATTAAGATACATGTATTATGAATATGCAAGTTAATCCATCATCAAAATATAGCAATTGATATAGTTTGAGCATTTGCGTTGTGCATCGAGCAGCTCAAAGGCTATTTAAGCATCAGTGTGTGTGAATGATAAAAGCATCGAGGGTTCAAGGCAATAAATTACAGTATCGGGAACAATGCAAAATCGTTCCAGGGAGTGGAAAAAAGCAAGTGAAAATACACACATATTATTACCACCAAAATGACGATGAGAGAGATAAATAGAGTCTGAGCCCTCCTGAACGAGCCACGTCTCTTCCTTTCAGCGTCTTGCCCTTTTCTCTTCATAATCCCACCTGTGTTTACAGTATCCGGTGGATTAGCCCACGGCTCGGCTTTCTGTCCCCGCAACTGTGGCGAACAACCGGCTCCACCTTCGTTTCAGGCCTGGGCGATGTTTTAACAAGCCCTCGGGGAGAGACGGACGAGAAAAGAAAGAAAATATGAATGTGTGTGAGAAATAAAAGCCTCTCTGAGCAGCTTTGTGTGGTGTGTGTGTGTGTGTTCAGGCTCTCGGTGTGGTGTGTGATGGGGTTGAACGGGTCGTGATGGAGCAGGTGCTTCTCCGCCCTCGGGACCCTGATGAAACACCACAGGTGTGTGTGTGTGTGTGTGTGGACAGGTCGGGATGCACCAACACTGCTTTTGTGAGTTTGTGTTATTATTCTTTGTCTGGTTGTTCACATGATCTTTTAAACGTGGCCCATATTATTTACAGTTAGTCATTCAATACTCTTTTATTCAAAGTATTATTACAAGACTATCTGACGCTCCTAAACAATCTAGTGTATTTTTGTCATTATTTAATTTATTTATTATAATTTAATGTAATTCATATAAATGATTAACAACATTGATAATGTTGTTATTATATTTTATTTATTATAATTTTAATTTATTTATTTAATTTAAGCAATTAACATTTCTAAACATATTATAAAATATTTAATACATAAATTTATTCATTTTTAATTAATTTCCGGCATTATTTTAAAATGATTTATACTAGTATTGTGTACAATATTCTAGTATTGTTAGTAGTATTCTTTTTTATTTATATAATTTTTTATAGTAGTAGTTTTATTTTTTGTTATTATATTTAATTTATTATGATGTATAATTTATTTGTTTAAATATTATAAAAAAAGAATTAACAACATTTATAAATATTATTTTATTTATTACAGATTCTATAAATAATTTCGGCATTTTTTTGGTATTATTTATTACTAGTATTGTGCACAATATTAGTGTTTTGATTTAGCTTTTATTTTTATGTTTGATTATATTTTAATTAAAAAATATATTTTATAATATTTTAATTTTAGGTATTTTGTTTGTCATTTTTATTAGTTTTAGTTTAGTTTTATTATTATTAAGCTTAAAAAACCCTGTAATTTTAATACTTCTGCTTCACTTACTTTATGTCCGTTAGTTGCCAAGGCAAAATTTCTAATTTTCTAATTTAAGTTGTGTATTTTCTTTTTCATCTAAGCTTTATTTCAATGAACGAAAATGATTTAAATAGTTTTACTTTTTGTAAATTTCTTTGCTAATTCGCTATTTTGGAGGTGCCACTGGCCATCTTTGCGGTCTATCTAAATATAAATCAACATAATTACAGCAAATGTTGAGCAAGAATGATGTAAAAATAGCATAAAGTTTTCAGTTTTTCTAGGACGTTTGCAGTGAACCACAGAAGTCATTGCTATGTGGAATCATTTTTTTTGTTCCTTTTTTTCCACAATGACCTTGTTTAATCTCAGCGCTCCAGGTCTTTCTGTGCAACAAATCCAGGATTTCAGATGCATTTTGGGTTTTATTTGACGACAATCACAGTCTGTTTTTCTGGTCAACTCCAGTGAATGGAAACGAGGAGTTTTCTGTGCTGTTGTTGGATGTGGTCTGTCCTAGATAACTGGAGAAGGCCTTTGAAGAAATCTAGGCCAGAGCCACAGCAGAGATTGCCTTTGACAGGGGAAAAAATTAAAGAGCTATTGAAACTAGTTCATGTCACATGGAGCTCACTTTATATAAAACCATCTGAAGTGGGCATGCCTTTGAGTTCCTCTGAAGAAATAACATCCGCATTTATATTTAAACTCATTATCAAGCTGTTCCAAACATGCATGCTGATAATTTTACATGCAACACAAACATAATTTTAAGTATATCTTCACATAGCTCATTTCTATACAGTAATCATGGCAATGTGAGACATACCAGAAGTTACACTTTTGAACGCACGTACTTTAGCTAATATCTCGAAAAATTTGAATATGGTGCAAAAGTTCATTTATTCCAGTAATTCAACTTAAAAGGTGAAACTAATATATTATATAGACTCATTACATGCAAAGTGAGATATTTCAAGCCTTTTTGTTATAATTTTGATGATTATGGCTTACAGCTTATGAAAATTCCAAATTAGAATATTGTGAAAAGGTTTTCATAAGCCATAATCATCAAAATTATAACAAATAAAGGCTTGAAATATCTCACTTTGCGTGTAATGAGTCTATATAATATATTAGTTTCACCTTTTAAGTTGAATTACTGAAATAAATGAACTTCTGCACCATATTCTAATTTTTCGAGTTTCACCTGTAGTGTTTCTTTGCACCCATTATGCTTTAAAATCTGAAGTATTGCAACAGATCTTGTCTATTATGGCTTCTTGTGGCTTTAAAATGTATATGAAGTATCTTGTAGGCATGTGTATACACTTTAAATGTATATGAGGTATTGCATCATATCTTGTAGGCTGTTTGTGGTCAAAGGGCAGACTCTCTATTAATAGGCCTATACAATATATTATGTAATGCATGTTTGTTAAGAGTAGGCCAATAGTTAAATTTCACACCGCTTATTGGTGTTTTTGTACCTTTGTTATGTCCATCATGCTTGTCCCTTGCAGTGAAGTAGGCTAAACTGTATCCAATAATATATGTCCGAACATATAAATATACTTCTTGACAGACAGGCAGAAAATGACTCAGAAGAACATAGGCGACGCTGTCATAAGCCATCATATTTTAATAAGGGTAAAACCCGAGGATGGGCGGGTGAGGAGAGCCTGTTTTCTCATGTCCATTTTTAGCTGGCGCAGACGAATTCACACAGGCACACACACACACACACACACACACACACACACACACACACACACACGGACTGACTCGTGTCTCGAGAGCCACTCACACGCTTTTTCCCTTCAGAATGAATGTCTGTTTATATTTGATCTCTTTTCCTCTGTCCCTGTTCCTCATCTCATGAACACATAGCAATTATAGATATATAAAATAATGATAGCTCGACTGAACCAAGTGATGAATTGATACGAGGCTAGAGTAGATATAGCATATTTGGAAGTGAATGTTGCATTAACGTCATATCGCTATTACAGTCAGTAATTAACTTTTGAGTTTTAAGTTTCAAGAGTTTTTTTTAGTAGTAAAAACGTGCAGATCTTGTTGAACTCCTAAGTACAAGTTGGAAATTGTGTTTTTTTTAAGGAATGTTCACTTGATTGCATGAATAATGATGTAACGTAGGTGTTACGCCCCGTCTAATTTGAACAATGATACATTTACTGACTTAATGTGGATGTTTTGATTCAGGATCTGACTAGGCCAAAATAACAAACACGACTTCCTTATTTTTAAACCTCTTTCCTAAACCCTAACCCGAAAAGAAAAGGAAAATACAATATATACAAACCTAATTCCCTATCCAAAAACTGATGTTGTACCGTAGGCCAGTAAGAGCTGTGCGTGTAAACCTCACTCCCCTAGTGTCAAGAAGTGCGCTAGCGACTGATGCTAGCGCTGCGGTCTTTAGTGTCCTTGTTAGCGCACCCGCCTCCCACGCCGGTCCGAATCCCAAGCTCGGAGTGGGTCATGTAGGACCAGTGTGGTGAAGAGATGAGTCCCACCTTAGGACCCCGGTAGTATGCCTGATCTAAATGTTTTTGGATTGCATGTGCATACTCATAATATGTGTATCTTTATATTGCTGTGCAGAATATTTTTTTATTATAAGTATGCCTGTTCTCGTGATGGTAGCTTTATGTATAGCATGCTAAATCCCGCTACTGTGCTCGTGTGTATCATGCATGCTGCTTGTATGGTAGAGTAGTATAATAGCATGATGTTGCAAACATAGGCAGTGTGTCAGAGCGGGTGGATCACGTGGTGATGAAGGTAAACAACACACACACACACACACACACACACACTGTACGCAGCAGAACTGAAAGCCTGGCCTCGGTTTCCTGGAATTGTTATTGTGCTAAAGCCGCATCAGCAATCAGTCTCTCTCTTCTCTCTCTCTCTTCAGGGGTTTGCCCTCGCACGCCCCTCCCCGACCGTCTGCACACTGCAGGCTTTTCACGGTCACATGGGTGTCCTCTCCTCTCTCTCTCTCTCTCTCTGCTCTCATTCGAGTCACGAACGCCCCCACTGTGCACTGTCAGGTCACCCGCTTGTTTGCTCAGATGGAAATGTAGAGGAAATGAAACGAATGCACTGAGCCAGGCTTAACCCTTCGCTGGGATGAGGCGTCTGCACAGCTAAATAACCCACATCTGATAATATAACATATAACGCATCCCCCACTGCGCCGCTCTGTCAACATGAAACGCTATTGACCCTGTTTACTTTCTTAGTCTTATTGAGTGCTGACGGCATGTTATTGTAAGGGAAAATAATAGTTTCATCAAAATAACATAATGCAATAATGTCCTGCAACTACTTTCCATTTTAGCTGACATCATGACGATGGCACTGGTGGGGGAAGTCCAGCTTGTTTGAGCCAGGGGTCGTGGTTTACCTGGTCCAGTTTGCCCCTGCTGGCTGATGCTGTAACTGCAACTAATGGGGCAAAAAGCATTTTTCTCCATTGACAGAAGTAGCAATTTTTTTCTGCAAGCAACATATAAATGGATTTTTTTTTTTTTTAGGAAGTTTTAGTGAACATTTTTTAAGAACACTTGGTTAAGGAATATTTATTTATTTATTCAATGCATTTATTCATTGTAAAAGGCCTGCAAAGTTTTAAAGATCGAAGTGCACGACAAATAAAGTTATTGTCTCCTAAAAGAAAGAATTGATTCTGAACTGTTGAAGCGAGTCGTCAGTATTTCCAGGCACATTTTCTGTTACATTTGTTCGAACAAACTGTTTTCAGACTCTTTGAGAAATAAAGATAAATTGCAATTTGTATGAGAGAATGAAAGTGTTTTTTGACCTTGGATGCATGTAAACCTTTTGTAGGCAGCAATGCTGTCGACTTCTGAATTTACACATGGTTTGTTTAAAGCATATTAAAAACACCACATAGACATATAAACAACATTAAAAGCTGGATTTACACCTCAGGGGGACTTCAAAACAGTTTTAACATAGTGGCTATTCATTCAATTGGTCGCAGGTCTTAGAAAAATAGAAATGGATCAAAATTTGTGCAAAAGAAACACAGTTTGTCTTTGAAACCACCTTAAACAGGCTTTGAATGCAACACAGTATCACACTGAGCAAATGTTAGAGTAATATGAAGCACCTGGGTGCAGAATTGCGGTTTAAGCTTTTCTGTTTCTTCTGGATTTTTTTCAGAGCTGCATAAACATGGCAAGATCTAGAATGAGATTAGAATAGTTTGAAGATTTCTGTTTGCTCAAATGTGCTTGGTTGACCTGTCTTGGAATCCGCTATCTGTTGTGTTCATGATTTTATCCCTTAAAACGCATCTTTGATCACCATTCTTCATGCCTTAAAATATCTTGAATGTAACTCGACACCCTTGCCTCATTTAGTATTCACGGTTCTCTGAATATGCAAATGAGCCCCGCCTCCACTCACTCACTCAGCTCAGAGATCCACTGGTTGACGATCACACGTTGATCTGATTGGTTACAAGGTCGTTTGTGACGTCAGAAACACCAGCGATTTCAAACCGTGTTTTTGAGACTGTCTTTGGTTCACTGCAGTTTTAAGCAGAAAATACTCAGCAATGCTGTCGACTTATGAATCTACACATGGTTTGTCTTAAAGCGTATTAAAAACACCACATAGACATATAAACAACACTGAAAGGGTGACATTATTATCTTCATGCCTTCCAGTCGCATTTAGGGCAATACTATTGTTTACATTTTGCGACAATAGCGATCAAGCGGTTGAAATTTGCTATGATATGTATAATTTTATGTGAATATACTGCATGTATGCGGATAAAGTTGGACATACTCATATATCCAACTTTATATTAAGAGCTGGGTGATAATATAGGTACATTTTGCGTCGATATAAACAATCAAGCAGTTGATCATCATAAATGAAGTATCATTTGAAAGCTTAAACCGGTTTAAAATTGGAAACAGTGCTCAATTTTTTGTGATATCAACTTCAAATTTGGAACACAACTTGGTTAAACACATGGCTTCAAATTATTTTGCACAATATATATTTTGTATTGTTCCTTTAAAGGGATACTTCACTTTTTTTGGAAATAGGCTCATTTTACAATTCCCCCAGAGTTAAACTGTTGAGTTTTACCGTTTTTGAATCCATTCAGCCGATCTCCGGTTCTGGCGGTACCACTTTTAGCATAGCTTAGCATACACCATTGAAGTGGACAAGACCATTAGCATTTCTCAAAAAAATAAATGACCAAAGAGTTTCGATATTTTTCCTATTTAAAACTAGACTCTTCTGTAGTTACATCGTGGACTAAGACCGACGGAAAATGTAAAGTTGCGATTTTCTAGGCTGATATGGCTAGGAACTATACTCTCATTCCTGCGTAATAATCAAGAAACTTCACTGCCGTACCATGAGTGCAGCAGGCGTAATGATATGACGCAGCGCCTGAAAATAGGGTACCTTCCGTCAACACAACGGAACTATTTTCAGGCGCTGCGTCATATCATTACGGTATTTTTCTTCGGTCTTAAGGCCAATTTATACTTCTGCGTCGGGTGCGCGCAGTAGGTACGGTGTAGCATACGCACAGACGCGTACCATACGCCGTACCCTTCGCCGTAACCTGACGCGCACCTCCTCAAAAATGTAACTACACGTCGCGACGACGCGGACCGCAAGATCTGTGATTGGTCAGCTTGGTAGCATCGCGTTTCCTCCTATGCATTTCCGGCGTGTTCTTCTGCACCGCCCGCCATTTTTAAATTCTAAGTACAGCGAAACTGTTAAAAAAACTAAAAATGTACCTTTTCCACCTCGATAAGCTCCAACTCCAACATGATCTGCTCTCTTTCAGTCGCCATTGCTTGTAGTAACCTAAACTCAAAACAGCCGCGAGGTATCTTCTTCTTCTTGCCGCGAGGAATCTAAACACAGTGGAACATTAAAACCCTCCGCCGCCAACTAGCGTTTCGGCGCTGTACTGCAGAGCAACGCAGACCTAAACGCAGAAGTATAAATGCTCATGACGGCGTCGCCTACGTGCGTAGCCTACGCCGTACACTACGGCGTACACTCGACGCAGAAGTATAAATTGGCCTTTAGTACACGATGTAACTACAGAAGAGTCAAGTTTTAAATAGGAAAAATATCGAAACTCTTTGGTCATTTTTTTTTTTAGAAATGCTAATGGTCTTCTCTTGTCCACTTCAATGGTGTATGCTAAGCTATGCTAAAAGTGGTACCGCCAGAACTGGAGATCGGCTGAATGGATTCAAAAACGGTAAAACTCAACAGTTTAACTCTGGGGGAGTTGTAAAATGAGCCTATTTCCAAAAAAAGTGGAGTATCCCTTTAAAGTAAACTTAAACTTCTATAACTTTTTATTTACACTAAAATAGCTTCATTGCAATGCTGTTAGAGTGATATAAATGGACTTATATTATGAAATAATATTTCAGCCCTAGTGAGAAACATGGACTTTTCCGTGTGTGAGTGTGAGAAGCTTGCGGACGAAGAGATGTTTGGTTTGGATGTCTTTGCAGGGCCACTGATCCACTTCATCTTCAGATTATTTGTGTGTCTCTGCAATAATGTCTCGCAGACTCAAACTCTTGCGTGTCTATCCTTACATGGTCTGACAAACATTGCCCTCGTTTTCAATCATGCTTTCCAAGCCAGAGTCGTCCGAATGACCTTATATGATCTGAACTCATTTTGGGAAGTGGCTACATGGTCAGCTACAGAGAAATACAATTATATGTTGACAGGAATATCAACTATATTTACAGTATATAGTTAAATTCATGAAGGAGTTGGCGACTGACTCGCTTTACAGCTTCTTTCCAAATAGAAAAATGGACATGATTTGAAAGTAGAATTTAAAAGAGAGTGTGTTTAATCCAAACACGGATACAGTTCCCTGAGCGTAAACAAAAGCAGGAGTGTGTGTAGATTTATGATGACACAACAACACAGAATCTGCATATTACACAATAAGCAGGAGAAAACTATGAGCCACAGCTCATAGTTCAGCAGATTTGAACAGTCACTTTTAAAAACTTATATGCATTTCTGCACACGAAATGTAGTTCAAATAGTAGTGCAAGGTCAATGAAGGGAATGCATGAACTAATAAATATAATGCGTATACATTTAATGCAATGTTAGTCACGCTGCAAAAAATGATAAATTAAGATTATTGTATAAAAATACTGTTTTTCTACTTTTTACACTGTCTGAATCGTTCCCTATTCCCTATATAGTGCACTATGTGCCGTTCACCATGCAGAAAATAGTAAACGTATGAACAAGTGACTGATTTTAGCTGCAGCTTCAGCTTCTATTTCAAATGTAAGGAGGCGGAGCTTCAGATTCTAGAGAGCATTTGATTGGACAGAAAATCTGATGAGAAGCTGAAGTGCAGAGTGATGTCATCAAAATCATTGATCCAATTTGGAATGTAAAGAACAGCATATTATACAGCTATTTATTTTATTAGGAAAATACCATATACATAAAAAGAAGTGGGCTCAAGGTAAACCAAATTTTCCTCATTTTATAAATGACTTTAAATTATATGTGCATCTTTTGGAACAAACTAAAAACAAAAAAGCAATGAAAACATGTAATGCTTTAAAAACACTGGATTTTATGTAAAAAAAATATTATTTTTATTATTATTTTTTTCTTTCTGGCAGTTAATGTAATATTGTGAATATGTGATACCTCTGTTCTTGTGGCATTGAATAAAAAATAAAATAAAATAATAATCATTGATCCAGAG
>JARWKJ010000001.1:2954463-2964463 GCA_029959095.1 Rhinichthys osculus
TGTAAACGCCATAAATTCTAAAAATGGGCATGAAAACTTTGAGGTGGATACGAGGTGTTTTTTTTACGGAAGCGTATTGCATTCACTTGAGGGAAAAAAATCTAGTCTGTTTTTCTGAATTAACGAGTTAATTATCTCAGAATTACGAAATCATTTTTCATGGAAAAAAGTTTTTGCTCTGTTTTAATTAATTACTTAATTATCTCAAAATAATTATGAGTAACTCATTAATTCATAAAAACAGTGAAAACATTTTTTTTCAAGAAAAATGTATCTCATAATTCTGAGATATTAACTCGTTAATTCGGAAAAACAGAGCAAAAA
This sequence comes from Rhinichthys osculus, assembly GCA_029959095.1. Lineage (NCBI taxonomy): Eukaryota > Metazoa > Chordata > Actinopteri > Cypriniformes > Leuciscidae > Rhinichthys > Rhinichthys osculus. The sequence continues at coordinate 2,954,788 of JARWKJ010000001.1, forward strand.
CGGGGGTTTTTTTTCATGAAAAAATATCTCGTAATTCTGAGATAATTCATTTGTTAATCGAGAAAAACAGAGCAAAAAAAATTTCCATGAAAAATGATCTTGTAATTCTGAGATAATGAACTCGTTAATTCAGAAAAACAGAGCAAACAAGTTTTTTCCATGAAAAATGATCTCATAATTCTGAGATAATTAACTTGTTAATTCAGAAAAACAGAGCAAAAAAAAATTTCCATGAAAAAATATCTCGTAATTCTGAGATAATTAACTCGTTAATTCAGAAAAACAGCAAAAACTTTTTTTCATTAAAAAATATCTTGTAATTCTGAGATAATGAACTCGTTAATTCAGAAAAACAGAGCAAAAACTTTTTTTCATGAAAAAATATCTCGTAATTCTGAGATAATTAACTCGTTAATTCAGAAAAACAGAGAAAAAACTTTTTTTCATGAAAAAATATCTCGTAATTCTGAGATAATTAACTCGTTAATTCAGAAAAACAGAGAAAAAACTTTTTTCCATGAATAATTATCTCGTAATTCTGAGATATTAACTCGTTAATTCAGAAAAACAGAGTAGATTTTTTCCTCAAGTGAATGCAATTCGCTTCCGTATTTAAATCTGATAAGAACTCATGTGCATAAATTCCTGAATACCCAGCAGAAAAGCGAGGATGTGATTGGATAACTCATTAACCACCAGATCTCTCATTCACAAAAACAGCTTTTTATTACAGATATTTTTGCGTCAGTTTCCCATGAAGTGTTGGTTTTGTTCTCTTGAACACGTGCGATGGAAACACTGCATTATTCGCAGATGTTTTATGCGAAGTTAAATTCCCAACCTTGGATGGAAACAGCTAATGATAGAGCCGTGTGTTTTATCTTGATGTTTATTGGGTCATGCCCCATTTTGTTGGTGATATAGGCTAATAGAATGACAGCATGTTTTGTGTAAACATATTTTTTGTACACATATTTTCCTCAAAATGTATTAAACATATTTGGAACATTGTTATTTCAGTAATATAGTCCGTTAAAGGAGAACTCCGGCGCAAAATGAACCTTTGGTCTAATAAAACATTGGTACCTAGTCAACCGTTCTCTGAGATTTGTTTTCATGATAATCGAATGTAAAGAGTTTTATCTCTAAAAACTGTTTAGCGTATAACGCTAGTAATGGGGGCATTTAATAAGTAAAAAGAAATCGCTAGTTTATACCACTAACAAGACTCAAAATAGCCCCACACGAACACAGTAACATAATGAGGGTCCCTACATGCAAAACGAAGCATTGAGAACTTTGTAAGTGTACAGACCGTTTAATAAGAGAGCCATTCCACCGAAAGGGTGACATTTCTGTCCCCAGGACATTATATGTATAAAATTGCATGAAAATTAACTCTAAAATACATTTTATTATTAAGCAAAATGTCCTGCACATTAAGCTACCTACAAATTTAAAATGTATATTTAAAAACTTAGATAAAAACTACATAGAACACTAAAAAATTGCATTTTCTGCATGTCCCCACTCTCCATCTCTAAACTTTACAATGAAATATAATGATTCAAATCCTTCAGAAATCTGAATTTTTTTTTATTGTTGTGTGACTTTATATCCAATCTGCTTTAAAATGAAAAAAGAAAAAGACATTTTATCTAATATTTGAGATAAAATACACATTTTAGTCATGTCCCCGGGTTTTCACTCAGTCCTGTTACCCTAACACATTACCCCCTCTGAAAAACTGGGAATAATCCACAAGACCATTTTCAACAGTAAGTTGCATCATCTGGATCTTCTGAAGGCAATGGGAAGACCATAAGTTAGTCTTCTCATTTTAATTTCTGTATATGTGATGAAATTGTAACTACGACTGAGAAGGTCAATCTCAACATACTGTCCTGTTACCTAAACTTTTTCTTAGATTTTATTTGTTTATTTTAAAAATATTAACTTTTGGAAAGGCACTAGAAATGGCTCAGTGTCCTCATGCTATTAGTATGTACTATGTGGCCATATGCCATGTATTTGATAACTTTTTGCTTGAAAACTCAATCCTGTTACTTTCAGTCCTGTTACTATTTTTTTCATTTTTCTAAAAAAATTAAATTAAATCACTGTTTTTATCAGTTTTGTTTGGCCCATCATTTATACAATTATTTAATCAATTAAATTGTTTAAAAAATATATAAACTTGAGGCTTTGGTCTTCTTTAAAATGAAAAAAATGGCTTTGTGTTTTTTATTAAAATACACCTTGCCTTAATAGTGATTTTATTGTCACAAATATACATTTTTGGAACAAATAACCAACAATTTCTTTAAAATAAACACTTTCTTGTGGGGAAAACAAAGGAATTAATTGACATGCTTTTAAACTTGCTTTTTAAATGGCACATGGTTTTCGGTAACAGGATTGAGAAAACATGCGCCCATCTTCTGCTTAAACCTTGTAAAAAAGTAAATAAAGTTGCCTGAGATTGACCAATACACATTTTGAATAGTTAAATATGTGTAGTATTAGATTCAATGTTGAAAAAGATAAAAAATAAAGTTTAATTTTGAAGAAATACAACAAGCAAATGTCACCCATTCGGTGGAATGGCCCAAGAAGATAAAGATAAAGACAGTCCACTTAGTGTATACAGACAGGAGCCATCTTTGAAAAACAGTCTCGACTAGTCAAACCACGAACGCCGTGCATTCCATTCCATTGTATGGTAGTCAATGGCGAGAGACAACAAATATTTTGATCTCGTTTGAATTGTGCCCTGAATTACACACATGATGTTTGTCAATTTAAAAGATACATTTTAAAGTCGTGAAAGTCGCAGTTTGATGTAAAACTGTGAAAATACGTAATTACAAAGACTACAAACCCCAAAGGCGCACATGTGACGTCATACCTTTCTCTCAACGAATGAAGCTAACTTCACTGAAGCTAACGTCTGTTATTGTTTCTATAATCTTACGTTATAATCGTAACGTTACGCCGTCATGCCTGAGTGTTTTGTACCAGACTGCACACACACCAGCAGCGGATCTCGCTCGTTGTTTCGCTTCCCGGGAGATGTAGTTCATTGAGCGATTTTCACATAAAACTAAATGTTACTCTTCTGTTTTATGACAAACTGCGACTTTCTTGACTTTCATAATTATCTTTTAAATTGACAAACATCATATGTGTGATTCAGGGCACAGTTCAGACGGAATAAAAAGATAAGTTGTCTCTCGCCATTGACTACCATACATATTTTTTCCGAAATAAAGTCCCATGAGCCGGAAGCGGAGGGGAGGGGCTTAGGCTCTCTATAACTTAGATAGATGATGTGACGTGTGACGTTTCCAACGTGATGACGTAATCCCTGGCGCGTCGCAGACCAGCAGAAGACGAACAATTGTGGTTAAAAAGTATATAATGTTTATTTCTTTTAGAAAATGGCCGATGGTTTGGCTAGATAAGGCCCTGTTCCTCAGCTGGGATCGTAGAGCCGTGTGAAGCTCTTCAGAGCCCTTGCATTGATTGCGACTTCAACATGTTGGTCACACTTGAAGTCCATTGTGTGGAGAAAAATCCTGAAATGTTTTCCTCAAAAAACTTAATTTCTTTTCCACTGAAGAAAGAAAGACGTGAACATCTTGGATGGCATTGGGGTGAGTAAATTATCAGGAAATTTGGTAACACTTTATATTACGACCGGCAAACAACTGCGTAAGTAAACCGAAATTACAGAGTACGTTTGCGTAATTATAGTGTACTTCCGTGTAGGTATAAGGCAGGGAACAATATGTCAAGTTTTGGGTAATAAAGGGGTACAACCAGATATATATTTTTTTGGCTTAACGTTAAGTAGTGTAGTAAGAAAAGCCAATAAATTCAATTTTTATCATACTGTGCTTACATACAGCCATATATATGTTTAATTTACAACCCACAGATGTCAAAATTACCCTGTAACTACATTGCACAAGAACATATTTTGCCAGAAATGTGATAAAAACTTTTATATACAACAGACGTAATATATGCCTGGAATATATTAACAGAATAGGTACCTGTTAGCTAGCTTTAAAATAATTACCGTATAAATAATTTGCTTGTATATCTGGTTGTACCCCTTTATTACCCCAAACTTAACATTTTGTTCCCTTATACCTACACGGAAGTGCACTATAATTACAGAAACGTACACCGTAATTTCGGTTTACTTACGCAGTTGTTTGCGGGTCGTAAAATAAAGTGTTACCGGAAATTTTCATTTTGAGGTGAACTAATCCTTTCAATTATATACAGGTATAGCATCATCTGAAACATGAACAATTTCGCTCAAAATATATAATAAGAACAGGATAGTTCTGTTCAGCCGACAGAAGCTCCTTAGGGTTTCAGGAGCTGTAGCCGGTGTTCATATGGAGTGTGAGATTTCCTCTCTTCGGCTCTGTATCGTTTCACTCGTCCAGACTCTTCACACTCATGTTGCAGACAGAAGGCGTCTCGCAGCGGGGTTTCTCTCACACACGTCGCTGTTGTTGTTGTTGTTGTTGTTATATACAACAGGGACGGAGCCAGCGATGACGACGACACGTTTCTCCTGCTAATGTTCTCTCAAAGCACACAGAGCCCAATCGAGTTAACACGAGCTCTAAGGGTTAAAAGTAGGGGTGTAACGATACCCTCATGTCACGATTCGATACATATCACGATACGATATGATTGCGATACTCCTAAACATATGATAAAAGGTTAACAAAAAATGTACTGTTGATTAAAATGCTATCTTTGATATTACATTGTGGGTTTAAATGAATAGGTTTGGACTTGGTGCTGGAACCCAAAATATTCATGATTCTGAAGCTGAAAATACTGAATTATTTTAGACGAATATGCTTGCGCTCTGTTACTGACTAGATATATTTAAAATAATGTTGGCCACTTTTTACTGGTAACATAAGATATTTGGCATTATCAGGACCCACAAATATTCCCCCATTGCATTATTATACATTATAATCAAGATTATGTATAGTAGTTTAATGTAGTACTGACACTAAAACTCTGAAAAAATAAAAAAAATTCTCACACAGTCATTTTTATTTTGGGGAACTATCCACGATACGTATTGTTGCATTTTTGTATTGCGATATATTGTGGGACGATATATTGTTACACCCCTAGTTAAAAGGTCATTGTCTGATAGTCAGTATGGATGTGATAATAATGACAGCATGTTCTGTATGTACAGTTGTGGTCAGAATGATTAAATATGATCAAAGATAGCTGTAAAAAATAAATCTGCATTGTTTATCCTTTTGATCTTTCATTCAAAAAATTTGCAAAACTCCAACCTTTTATTGAAGTAAATGAATTGAAAGTGGGGAGGAAATCATATTATTAAATAAATGTTTTTCTCCAAAACCCTTTTATTAGTTATTGCCTTTTTGCAACCTCCTTTTGCCAAGAGAACAGCTGTGAGTCTTCTCCTGTAATGCCGGATGAGTTTGGAGAACACCTGACGAGAGATCAGAGATTCATTCCTCCATACAGAAGCTCTCCAGATTCCCAGATCCATGTGGCGCAATTTCATCCAGAATATTATCCAGAATATTGGATCTGTACATTCGCTCTTAAAGTGACAGTAGCCTATAAATACATCATCAATGTTAATCAAACAACAAAACACAGTTTTAACAAAGATTAATCTGTATCTAATCTATAGTGTTATTTAATTTCATGAAAAAGTCGAATATAATACAATTATACAAAAATAAGTTAATTAAAAAAAAGTAATAAATCATTTTTAAAAACCATTTTCGGTTTCAGTTTTCAGCAAAGAGCATCCAGAATTTTAATTTTTATTCACCAAATTTGTATTTTGGTGCCGATAGTCAGTACACTCTAAAAAATGCTGGGTTGTTTCAACCCAATTTTGGGTCAAACATGGACAAACCCAAACGTTGGATTAAAAATGCAAATTAAAAATTGAACCCAACGGCTGGGTTTGTCCATATTTGACCCAAACCTGGGTTAAAACAACCCAGCATTTTTCAGAGTGTATGGATGTGATATAGGCTAATAGAATGACAGCTTATTCTGTATATACATATTTTTGGGTTACACTTTATTACGATTTTCCATTTTAGACATTCTACTAACTATAAGTAACTTTGCAACTACATGTCAACTAACTCTCAATAGAGTATTAGTAGACTGTTAGGTTAGGGTTAGGAGAATAAGTTGACTTGTAGATGCCAGTTACTTATAGTCTGTTGAGGATCATCAGAATAAAGTGTTAGCAGATATCAAGCATGCAGTCGATTAATACTCTAATGAGAGACATGTAGTTGCAAAGTTACTTATATAGTTAGTTGGACCATTTTTCCTGCCGACCAAACTTTCGTTATTTCAAATGTAGGCGCGCCGCGCGTGCAAGCGCGCTCATAATGTAAGAGACGCCGGCGTGACCACAACATCGCCCAACATCAAATGGCAAATGTAATGTAAGCGGAACGAAACCACTCGTTATTGTGTGGTTGACGGACCGTTTATCAGTTTGGACCGATCTTCATCATCAGCACTGTTATATACACAGCCAAATCCAGTAAAGAAACATAGACAGTATAATAAGTGGACAGAGCCATCTCATTGGAACTCAGTTGAGACAGTTGAAGCCCATTTTTAGCGATTTTTGAGCACTTCCGTTCCTGACGCGCAGACTCAAACCGACTCAAACTAAGCTTGATGACGTGAGCAGCCTGTCTGACAGACGTTACTCTTCTAGTAGCTGTGCGTGAAAATTGCCAACGTTAATCTTGCAGAGACGGGGAACTTGAGTAAAGAGTTCTTTGGCGTGAGTGAGCAGGAGTAAGTATTCCGTTGCTTTTATGGACTCATTATCTATGGGCTTCTCCCTTGACGGGACGTCCCCCCGATTGCCTGCGAGCTTCTCCTCCTGTCTGTACGGTCATTTCTGTACAGCGCGACAGAGAGTCGAGTGGTTATGACGCAATCGTTAGCCTATTTTTACAATATCGGTTTCTACGGGGCCATAATGTAACATAGAAGGTAATGGAGCACTTTATACATTGTCGTGTTTCTTTAGAAATAAAAAATGGACAAATGGAGTCTTTAAACGCCTCAGATGTAAAGTTATTCGCTGTCAAAGTGACGCCAAAATGAATGGGAGTCAATGGAAATGCTAACGCAAGTGAAGTTCTGCTACAAGATGGCGGCACCCGGCCGGCTTCAACTTCCGGTCGATGGATTACCCCCTTGTAAAGAAAGCATTTGAATTCGCCACTGAAGTAATAACATCGCTGCGAGATCTAGTGAGAAACATTCACATTTCTCCGTTATTAACGGATCAAACAGCGCTGACGTGGAAACCAGGAAGAAACATTGTGCCATGAATGAACTATCCAGTGTCCACAGATCAGCACATTCACCATGGGTTTACTGTAGTAACACTACTAACTGTGACCATGGGAGTTTGGCAGGAATAGTAGGCTATAATGCTTTCAAGTAACATTACGTCGGTTTTATTTTGACATTATGAATACAATTGCTGCCCTCAAATGTTAATCTGAACTAAAGTAAACCTTTGTTTATAACTACTACAATATTACATTTCATTTTGTCCAAGGAGCTGTTTTGTTTTATAAGCTCCTAAGAAAAGTCAAGTATAGCTCCATCATTGCTCAAAGTAAAAAATATCATACTTTATGATGTTAGTGTTAATAAAAATATAATTAAAAAAATTAAATCAAGGAAATTTCTCTGGCATTTCTTTCTTTTTGCTGTATCGAAAACGTACCGAACCGTGAATTTTGTGAACCGTTGCACCCCTAGTCTCTATATAAAAGTATATAAATATATATACAAATATACCAAAATTTTACATTTAAAGAATTCACATTGAAGGGTGAAAGCAACCTGGAGCACAGAACAAAGAAACCCGGAACTATTTATCATTTATCATCATCTTATAGTCTTTCAACTCGTCCTTCAGCTGCCAACCAATAACTCAGAGGAGAGAGTCTCTCTCACAATAGGCCGTCGATCTCTTTACCGCGGCGGAGGGGTGTTTATGATGATGTAAGCACTCGTTCACTCGTTCACCCTCAAAGAACACGCTTCTGTTTTCCATTTCAAAGAGGCGCAGGGTTTTCCACAGCGAGGCTGATTCGAGAACTAGCCGAATTACCTTGATACGAGAGGCTTCATTACGGATTCAAGATGCACATCAAAGCCGTGCTGTTATTGTGCTGACCTCATCAAGACTGATGAATTAGGGATCTTTTTATCCTGCTTTACACCTCCAATCTATCTTAAAGGGATAGTCCACCCTTAAAGTCCCTGTAAAGTAAAAATTAAGTATGTGTTCTGAGTTTGTCACACCACAGAAAAATGTGTTATTAGCCACCCAGACAAATTTGAATGATAAAAAAAGCCGGCAAGTACATAAAATAAGCTATCAAAATCTTGAAAAATTTAGCAGTATTCTCTGCTCTCAAACGCTGGGGGCGTGTCCGCTGGCTGCGCTGAAACCACGCCCACTCGCGGGAAAGCTAGCCAACGCATTTCCGTGTCGAAGGCATAGCTAGCTAGCAAACTGTAGGCTGTAGTAACTAATAGTACTGACAGTAAGTCGCGATTGAGTGGCCTCAGTGCGTCATCAAGTAGGGGCGTGTCCAGGAGCTCAGGGGCCTCAGTGCGTCATCAAGTAGGGGCGTGTCCAGGAGCTCAGGGGCCTCAGTGTGTCATCAAGTAGGGGCGTGTCCAGGAGCTCAGGGGCCTCAGTGTGTCATCAAGTAGGGGCGTGTCCAGGAGCTCAGGGGCCTCAGTGCATCATCAAGTAGGGGCGTGTCCAGGAGCTCAAGGGCTCCAGTGCGTCATCAAGTAGGGGCGTGTCCAGGAGCTCAGGGGCTCCAGTGCGTCATCAAGTAGGGGCGTGTCCAGGAGCTCAGGGGCCTCAGTGCGTCATCAAGTAGGGGCGTGTCCAGGAGCTCAGGGGCCTCAGTGCGTCATCAAGTAGGGGCGTGTCCAGGAGCTCAGGGGCTCCAGTGCGTCATCAAGTAGGGGCGTGTCCAGGAGCTCAGGGGCCTCAGTGCGTCATCAAGTAGGGGCGTGTCCAGGAGCTCAGGGGCCTCAGTGCGTCATCAAGTAGGGGCGTGTCCAGGAGCTCAGGGGCTCCGTTGCGTCATCAAGTAGGGGCGTGGCCAGGAGCTCAGGGGCTCCAGTGCGTCATCAAGTAGGGGCGTGTCCAGGAGCTCAGGGGCCTCAGTGCGTCATCAAGTAGGGGCGTGTCCAGGAGCTCAGGGGCTCCAGTGCGTCATCAAGTAGGGGCGTGGCCAGGAGCTCAGGGGCCTCAGTGCATCATCAAGTAGGGGCGTGTCCAGGAGCTCAGGGGCTCCAGTGCGTCATCAAGTAGGGGCGTGTCCAGGAGCTCAGGGGCTCCAGTGCGTCATCAAGTAGGGGCGTGTCCAGGAGCTCAGGGGCCTCAGTGCGTCATCAAGTAGGGGCGTGTCCAGGAGCTCAGGGGCCTCAGTGCGTCATCAAGTAGGGGCGTGTCCAGGAGCTCAGGGGCTCCAGTGCGTCATCAAGTAGGGGCGTGTCCAGGAGCTCAGGGGCCTCAGTGCGTCATCAAGTAGGGGCGTGTCCAGGAGCTCAGGGGCTC